>NNCF01128087.1:22434-85135 GCA_002313205.1 Laupala kohalensis | reverse complement strand
AGCAATCATCGCTTCTAAGTGTATTTCATAGTAGGTTAAATTTTTTCCATTGTATTCCATCGCATGGCAAACAAAAAAATGTAAAAATTTACTTAATATAATCTGCTTTTAATGAAATTTTAACTGAAGCTCTATATCACTGCCACATAGTTCTTTTCTAAGTTTCATCAATATTGGATGACAGACAAAAAATAATTTGAAGTTTGTAAATTACAAAAATAGTGGGTTGTATTTCATGTGTATCGTGCCTTGAATGTTGGGATTAGAATCACGATAATATCTCTCAAAAACTTCAAAACAACCCCAAAAAAGGCAATTCAAAATTCAGGAGAATGTGTTAGATCATGTTTAGCCTCTCTTCACCATTCCCAACTACCTTTTACTCTTAAAACGCGTAATAAGATGTTTTATTAAAAAAATTATTTTTAAGAATCACTGTTTTACACGTAATCTTAGGCTCTCATAAAAATATCAAAGAATACTACTCGAACACTAATACTATACTTTATTATGGTAAAAATTGTAACCAATTTAACATTACCCAACCATTAACCAATTAACAAATTTCCACTTGCCACATTGAAAAAATAACTATTCATTTTACTGAGTTTATAAACAATTGATAGAAAAACAAAATTCACAAAGGAAATGCCTATTACATAATTTCATAACTACAAATGCAAATATCAACTCCTTCATATCAAATGAAATTTCCCAAATTGTAGAAAAGCAAAATAATATGATCAAAGAATTGAAACATATCAACTTCAAATCAATAAGATGCTACATACAGCACTACATCGACAATAGCACCTCTACTTGACAGGAATGAAAACACTTCAATAATACAATTCAAATATTAACAATCCAGATCACAAATGTTAGTTAGCACTCAGATTAACCAAAATAATGCTTTGTAGAGAGAAAAATCTTGGTTATACATGTAACTGGCAAGAACACAGGTCAAGAATATGATCAAAGATTGACATACCAATACCCCACATCAGAAATGTTACTTAAATCTAAAATTGAAATAAATAATACATTGAACAGGAAAAAAAATTAGATATACACGCAACTCACAACACTTCATATTAAAGATATTCTG
This sequence comes from Laupala kohalensis, assembly GCA_002313205.1. Lineage (NCBI taxonomy): Eukaryota > Metazoa > Arthropoda > Insecta > Orthoptera > Trigonidiidae > Laupala > Laupala kohalensis. The sequence goes on along the minus strand of NNCF01128087.1, from coordinate 84,027 downwards.
GTAGAGCAAAAAAAATTCATGTTCGCTCAAAACTAACTTCTAAATAGCTAATTTGATTTGAAATAAGCAAGTTTCTAATTTGATTTGAGAGATTGGGGATATTAACTTATTCTAAAGCTGGGCACACCCATTATATAAAAATCCAATTTGAGTTGTTTCTGGTGTAGGTCAAAAAAAAAAATTTTGTTTGCTCAACATTATCTCATAATTATATACATTTCTTCTGTATGGTTTTTAAAAGTGCGGATTTACCATTTTCTTCTACACATGCAAAATTAAAAAATTTGGTTTTATGACTAAACATTATTATTTTATTTTAACCTGAAACCTAATTCGTTATACTGTTAGGAGTTTTTCATCTTTTTCAGGTTGATTTGAATACTACCAATGAATTACAAATACAGAAAGATTGAAGATGGGAATATTAAATAAAGCGTGTTTCTTTTTTGTGTGTTTGGATGTCATGCTCACAAGACATTGCAATAAACTTCAGCACTTTGTAATATTTTCAATCAAATAAAAAAGATATTTTTTATCCAAAGCAAGGTTAAAGCTTTGTTATTTGATAAAAAAAAATTGCATTGATGGTTAATACTTTTTTATTAAGAACAATGCATTAGTTTCGAAAAGGAAAAGGAAAAATAAGTTATGTTCATGTTAATAGCATGTTCACATATTGTTCAAAAAAGTTGGCAATATTTCGATTTGGGAAGGTAAACACAGTTTATTAGTGTTGTAAATATATCCATGAGAGAGAACATAATATAAGTGACAAAAAATAATAGTAAAACATTTTTAACTTGCGGTCACCAGTCACCCCATGTAGCATTACCAAATCAATAAACTTGTATATGTTTAGAATGTGAACTATAAATCAAAGTGCTTGGTCACAAAAATAACAGGATTCTAATTGTCTCCTCTTTGTTCAGGGTCTGGAGACGCATTTAGCCAAAATTCCCCCAATTTTATTGCCTAAAAAGAGTAGTTACAAACTTATTGTACCCTTTCTACCATCCAAATTCAAGAAAAGAGTAGTTGAATTTCCGATTCACTTTAATGATACTACACAATAACCATACTGAGGCAATGTCTGTCCTTTTATTTTGTAAACAGATTAATACACTGCCGTTTTCAACCTTAATGTACAATTCTTTCATGGGGAGTGCTAAGTCTACATGTAGGTTTTTTAAATAAATCACTAAGAAGGATTTGTGGTGGAGCTCAAATTTTTACACATTAGCTCGTAATTATCTCCTAATTTCAAGCATAGTTTTAATTTTATTTGAGAAAAACTAGGGTACTAACTACACTTTTACTTGGCACCCCCAGTTTTCAAAATTTGTTTTAAGTAGCTTCCAGTGGAGCTAAATTTTTTTAATGTTTTCTCAATATTTGCTTGTAATCATGAACACATTTCCAATTTCAGTTCGGGAAGTGAGGATGCTGACAATAGATATAGCTGACCATGTCCTCTAAAAGAATCAATCTGAACTTCAACAAATTTAATGCGATGCTCTATTGATACAAGAAGCAATCTCGTTAAAACTGCATATAGTGCAATTCATGAGCAAACATTACGTAAAACAGTCAGTTTTAGGCATTTCTAACTAAGAATTCAAGAATAAGTGACTGTGTATTTTGGAAAATGATTCTTGAATGAAAAGTAGCATTTTTTTCCTTCTTAGGCAGCCCAAGTTCTTAAAACAAAGAATTTTTCATGGATTGCAACTGTCATCTGTATGCCATGCAAAATGTTGATAGTGATGATGGAGCACGTAATGTAATAAAAGATACACATGATGTGTCTGGAAGTTTCCATAGGAGATATAAAGACCCAAATACAGAGTAATACCATACGAGTGAAATGAGTTCTATTTGAGAAACTGATACAGAGGTTTCAAGGTCAACCAACTGCAATAGAGTTTCAAAGTACTGCTCAATAACAGCGATGACGCCTCATACCATCATGAGAATTTGTGAGACTCAATTGAATCCAGGTGAAAAATGTTTGCCACTCCATGCGACATCAACTTGAATCCTCGATTGATGTTAAGGGGGAGAACTTGAAACTTCTATTGAATTTTTTAACTTTTAACATTTGTTTCCCATTTTTAAGTCCCCAAAGAATGCTCATTAAACACCTTGTCGTGTGGTCATACTCTTTGTGTCTTAATATATCATCTCAATGACATAGTAACGAAGATGTAAAAAATTAACTGACCACACGACAAGGTGGTCCTTCAGTTTATAAACAGTTAGTGAGAAAGAAAAAGAAAGGCGTATAAAAGTCACTCAAATATTTAAAGGAGCTAATTCAATTTTTGCCTTTCTCAGTGACTGATATTTCTTCCAAAGTGGATTCACTAATTCGAACCTAGGAGAAAGGTCTTCAGTATTTCTTGTTTTCTGAACAATATTAAACATCTTTTTATTTACTTTCAATTTACTAGGATATCATTTGTATACTAATTCTTTAAATTTCAGAAGTGTATTACCTCAATTACTTGTCTTCGCTATTGTAATTTACACAATTATTTCATATAACACAATTTTTTCATAACTGTCATGACATACGCTCCATAATCATTATATTCATGGCATACTTGGACTTGGTTCCGAAGCTTCTAAGCTGATACTGAAGAATTTTACATATGTTTATTTGCTAATTCTTACTTTACAGTGTCTTTTTAATTGCCCTAATTTACCATCCCTTTTGTTTTAGCACTGATTGAAACACGTGGATCATCGATATCAAGAATAAAATCTATGAAGTATGGAAAGCAATTGACAAAAGAATCCAGAGAACTTAAGAAATATTTCAATCACTTGCACCCTGAGTCTGTATGCAGCACCCAAGCGATATGCGTTCTTTCAGACACGGTACACTCGGAATCTCGCACAGACCCGAAATCAAATGCTTGTGACATTTGTAAAAAAACATTTCAAAGAAGTGATCTCCGGAAACACAGGCTAACTCACACTGGAGAAAAATTATTTTCATGTAGCGTTTGTCATTTATTTTTCAGGAAAAGTGGAAATCTTAAGAGACACATGCGTTTGCACATTGGAAAAAATCCTTTTTCATGTGGTACCTGTCAAGCATCATTTAGTCAAAATGATGATCTGAGAAGACACTTACGAACGCATTCTGGAGAAAAACCTTACTCGTGTGACGTCTGCCGTTCATCTTTTGAAAAAAAGAGGAGCCTCAAAATACACCATCGAATGCACACTGGGGAAAAACCGTTTTCCTGTAGCGTTTGTTGTACTTCGTTCAGGGAAAGTAGTAGTCTTAGGGCACATTTACGTATTCATACTGGAGAAAAACCTTATTCGTGTGGTACATGTGAAGCATCATTTAGTCAAAGTAGTAATCTTAAAAGACACGTGCGAACTCACACAGGAGAAAAACCTTTCTTATGTGTTACCTGTGAGGCGTCATTTAGTCAAAAAGGTGCTCTGAAAAGGCACATGCGCTCTCATACCAGAGAAAAATGTTTTCAATGTGGTACTTGTGAATCGTCATTTAGTCAACATAGTGATCTTAAAAGACACATTCGAACTCACACTGGAGAAAAACCTTTTTCGTGTGATACCTGTAAAGCATCATTTAGTCAACATGGTGTTCTTACAAGACACATTCGAATTCACACTGGAGAAAAACCCTTTTCTTGTGACGTTTGTGGTTCATCTTTCAGTGGAAAAGGTAGTCTTAAAGTACACCTTCGTATGCACACTGGAGAAAAACCATTTCTATGTATTACCTGTCAGGCATCATTTAGAGAAAATAGTAAACTTATTATTCACATGCGAAGTCACACTGGAGAAAAACCTTTTTCATGTGACGTTTGTCAGTCATCGTTCAGGGATAAAGGTAATCTTAAGCAGCACTTACGTATTCACTCTTGAGAAAACTTCTTTTTGTTTTGTATCTGAACTACATTGCTTAGTGATAAAAGTAGTCTTAAGAAATAAATGTGACCACTCACTGGAGAAAACCCTTATTCCTATGGCACCTGTGATACATCATTTTGTTAAAATAGTAATCCAAATTGTTAAATGCAAACTCACATTTGCGATTAACCTTCTTGATATGGTGTCTGTATAGCTTCATTTAGTGTTGAAAGTAATCTTAAGACACAAACGTTTTTACAGAAAGAAATATTTTCATGTGACTTCTATTGAGCATCAATTAGTAGAAAGAGTAATTTCAAGATACATAGTTTCGTTCTGACTAGAGTTACACCATTTTTGTGATATACTTGTCATGCTTTCTTTACGAATAGAATACATCTAAATTATCATATACGAACACGCATTGTAAGTCTTCGAACTTACACTGATTGGTGAACTGTCACACATTGAAGCTTCAAGGAATTTTGATGAAGGAAGTTCTCAAGCAATGCCGTCTATAAGATAATGCTTTTGTTGCTTATGTGTTATTACTTTCAGCAAAGGAAAAACTTTCAAAAATTTGAAGAAAAAATAATTCTTTTGTCTTTTAGATTTCTACTTAAACAAACTCCGCACATTGATTATTGTCTGGATTTGATTGTACATTAAAATGTGTATGACATGAATGAGGAACAATTGCTACTGAGAGATTTTTGTAATACACAGAGATATATATCCTGTTATAGAATAACTTTTATAGAATTTGTTTTTTGTAATTTGACTTATTTTGCAATTTTTTATAATGGAAATGCATATTTTATTATTATTATTAATTTTGATTGAATAACTCCTATATGTGTAATGTTGCAATATGAATAATGCAAAACTTTTTTAATACTGCAAATAAACATTTTTATTAAATAAGCTTCTTAACTACCATAATGTGCCATAATGTGTTGCAATCATTATTTGCTTAAATCTTTTCACCTGTGCCAAAATCTGATATAGTTTGATAACATTAAACATATTCATATCCCTAATTTTATTTGTAATAATTTTTTCGTTCTTCTGTGAATCATTTTGTATTTCATGTCACATTAAACCTGTAACCTCTTTTCCTCAAGAGATCTGTACTTTTATCCCTGTATGTTAACTCAGTTATATCGTTTTTTTTTGGAAAATGTTTGCTGCATACCACACTGGATGTGCTTTGTTTCTCTAGTGGTGGAATATACTCTTCTTTTGTAGCAGCTTTTGGGGAAATTTAGAAATTGAAGCCTCACTTCCTCTACTTGAAAAAACATCACATGCAGGTCACTGACTGATAAATTTAATATTGTTTGTCTACTATTGGTTTTCTTTTGCCTATTTAAAGTTTTGAATATTGAAACTCCATTATTATTCTGTTCTCACCTCTCTGACTGAGAAACTCATCACAAATCACAGCACAAACATGAAAACAAGATGCAATAAATTCCAAATTTTTGCAAAAATACGATACAAGGTTTTCTTTTTCTGCAGAAGTGATATGACATACCAATGTGTCTGAAAGAGACTACATTACAAATGGTGGTTCTCTGTATCTTGATGATTGTGTTTGTGGCTATGTTATACAATTACACTACTGAATCTCAAATATTCCAACAAAAAAACAATATTAATACACGTAATTGTAAAAATTGTTGTTGCAAACCATATAACCAACATTAAGGTTGAACATGTCTCAAGGTATACAGTAACTATTTTGAAACTCACTCCCTCCTATTACAATTCCCCTTTGAATTATAATACATGCTACGAATTTAAATAGTTCAAATGGAATAAAAAAGCCCAGTCTAAATTTGACAGTAAAAAACAAGCAATGTGATGTATATTAAAATGAGATAACACATTTGGCCTCTCGAAAGCAACCATAACACTACAAATTACAAAATATGTCAATTCAGTCTGTTGATTGAAATAAAATTTCTACTGCATCAAATCAAATAAATAAATTTTTACTAGTTTCTTGAATTTCCTCCCCAACTATACACATTTTGATTTCAGTAGGCATGGAATACTTTTATACTCTGGGGAAAAGCATGATTTTCTTTTCTTTTTCTTTTTTCTTCTTGTAACAGATAAATTATAGCTTGGTTTAGAAACTGGTAAATTAGAACATCTCCTAAGTTTTACTATATCTACCAAACTAAATTTGTTTCTTTCCCAAATGGATTGTTGTAAATGCTTGTTTATGTATTATTTTCTTGATGGTAATATTTTAAGTTTTCTTAACGAGGTACAGTGTATTTTCATCCTTTCTTTGTAGATACAAGGGACAAAACATTTTTGAAGAATCACAATGTTCTTCAAATTTCAATTGCATATTCCATTTTAGAGTTTATCAAGGCAAAACAATGTTTAAAAATATTTATTTACAATAGAAAGATCTAAGCATATAAAGCAGATACTTTGATGTATTTCATCAATTTACTTTCAGATTATCAAAATTGATTTGCCATTAAAATGGTCAACAATCCTGGATATTTAATATTTTGAACTTGTTCTATTACTGAGATATTAGAAATTTTACTTAAATAATGACACATTAATGGCTATAACGGATAAGAGTTTTAAGATAAATTTAAAATAATGAATTTATATTTTGGACTCATAATCATAGTTTTTAGTAAAACACAACTGAAGTGTATTTATATCTTCCTGCATTTCTAACTGCAGAAGTTTCACCTCTTCACATAAGCTATTTTCATACATTAAAATAAAAGACTTGACCAAACAGATCCTTGGGTAATTGAGCACCTGACTATAGTCTTCTGCTGTCTATAACATATATTCTTATCACATAACATCAATATTTTTAGATACGAGTCAAACCATTCAGTTGATACATCCATAACTACTGCATCATTTGTTCTTGACCGAAGAATAGCATTATAAAATGTTTTCACGATATGGACAAAAAATACCTGCACTGTTTTCCTTTGCTAATACCATCATAAACTGTTGTGAAGTTCAATAATGCGTCATTCAAACTATGTTTATTTCCAAACTTGAACTTCTTTCTACTTAAACATTTATTTTGATTTAAGAATTTTACCAAACTCTTTTCAAAATTTGTTTCTATAAATGTTGAAAATATTGACCGTAAGCTATTGGACAATAATTAGTTGGCATCGTCTCTGGCCGAGTGACAAATGCGCTGAACTGGGACTGGGACTCGAATCCGGGGTTCCGTGTGTCTTCCCGCTACACCCGCGCCACGACGCCCCGATGCTGATACACGATATCCACACTCCCCCCCTCCCCCAAGCCTGTTCCGGTAAACCTGTCACATCCCATACAGGGGAAAGTGAGCACAGACGACTCTCTGCTCTGGGAGCACTTGTACCCTGTTTAAGTTTTGTATTTCTCGATTCTGCCGTGAATTTTCGTACATCTGAAAGAACTCAAAATCTCGTTGGGATAAACGACGAATTAATATTTACTGTCGTATTTTCCAGCGAAATCAAAAATGTGTTTTATCATTTCCTTTTATGTATTGTAACAGAAATGCAAAAACACCATACACAGAATCTGCACGTATAACCATATCAAACTGACTCAGATTAACAGAAATGTACCAACTAAAATGTTTATGAAGTATTTCATGTACAACCACCTTCCCCTCCTTAATAGAGAAGTTTCTTTCTGAACTGTTTCATCAAGAAAAATATTTACCGTTTGATTGTACGACTTGATTTGAAGGTACGACTTGATCTCCTAACGTGGACACTAGAATTTTCATTCTGTCCTTGGTCAACTCAACTTACTTACAGTTGTCTAGAGAAAATTGCATTTTTAACAACTGTTGATTCAATGATTAAGGATCCTTACTTACACAATCATGAATTATGGATGGACCCTCTTCACGCTTCGATAGATGAAATACATGGAAACTATAAAGGTTTCTTCTCTTCTACAATCTTCTTCTTCCTCCTCCAATAGCACTTCGGCTCTTTTAGTTTAGCCCTGCTTCCTTAACAATAGATACCCATTCTCTTTGATCTAATGCCTTATAACGCCATCTTTTAACCTTTACTCTTCTCATATCGTCCTCCACTTGATTCAACCACCTTGTCCTGGGGCTTCCTTTCTATTTTCTTCCCTCAATTCTTCCCATAAATACCATCTTAACAGCTCTCTTTTCATCCATTCTTCTTAAATGTACAGCCTACTCTACCTTTCTTATTTTAATACATGACACAATATCAGGAGCTTTGTTTAAATATAATAGTTCTTTATTTGTTATGATTCTCCGTAAATTTTGTTCTCGAATAGGTCCAAACACACTGCACTATTTTCCGTTCCCAGACTCAAAGCATTTGTTGTGTAGCTGCAGTTGAGGTCCAGCATTCACCCATACACGACAACAGATTTGATCACGGTAGTATACAGTTGAATTGTAACTTTTTTACTCAGCTGTCTGTTTCGAAGGTGTTTGTACAGACTGCTGTAAGTTCTATTTCCGGCGGAGATTTTTTATCTGATTTCATCTTCCATTTTATTGACCTCGGTGATAATAGTTCCAAGGTATTTAAAATAATTTACTTTATCGTATTCTATATTATTCATTTTAGTTAGTTTAAGAAGTCGTCTGCTTAGTCGTGTTGTTTCTGCATGCTTGGTTTTGTTTGTATTGATGTTAAGATCTATTAGCTGCACAGGAACATCAATGTCATTGAGTACTTCTTCAATGTCCGGCATTCGTCTCCCCATTGTCCTCAAGTCATCCGTGTAGTCCAGCATTTGTTTGGTTCTATTAATGAGAGTACCATTTTTTTGCATCAGTGTGGCTCACCAATTTCTCTAACCATAAATTGAAAAGAACGGTTGATAAAAGATCCCGTTGTCTAACACCCCAAGTGGAAATAAATGTTCTTGAGATACTTCCTTGTATCTTGCCTACATTTTTGGTGTTACTGAAAGTTATTTCAATAAGTTTAATTAATTTTGATGGCATTTCATAGTCATATAAGATCTTAAGAATCTGATCTCTTTTGATGGAGTCAAAGACCTAGTTAATATCAATGTATATTTGATGTAAGGTAATACTATTTTCATAACATTTTTCAAGAATTTGAAGATCTGGTTGGTAGTGCAGCGTCCCTGTCTAATACCTGCTTGAATCCCCTAAGATTTCTTCGGAGTAAATTGACAATCTTGAGGCTAATATATAAGGGAAAACTTTATAACATGTGCTTAATAAACCTTTTCAGACCAGGGTCACATTTGTGACACTTTTCTCACAATGCTATTTAATTTCGTGACTCGCACTCAGAGAGGATCAGACTGGCTTCACATAATTGTGACAGATTCTANGCTACTGCAAATTTCTTGGAATTTTATTTGTGGCATAGATAAGTCACACCGCTGTTTGATTCGTTGAATGCAAGGTGTCTGTTGATAAAAGTTATTGTTGTATTTCATTTTTCTCTGTAGCAAACGTAATTATTATGAGTAATTTCCATGAATTCATATACCATTGTGTAAAAGTATATGGAATGTCCATCTAATAACGAAAATCAGATTTGTTTGTATTATCACAATTGTGACAGTTGGGACTGAACACATTTCGAAGTAAAAATATATCTTCGCTAATAATTTGTGTATTTTGCTGCTTAATCTTACAATATATGAACTAGTTATACTGAAACGACTAGAAAACTTAGATTTAGAACATCTATTGAACGACTAGAACCATTTTGACCTGGAATGACAAACGGTGACCCACCTGATGATGAAATTAGTTGCGATAGCGATGAAGAAAATGAGTCTACTCCGACGACAGGAGCTACTGCAAGTAATCCAAAACCTAAACTTTTGAAATAAAATAGAGTTTCTTTCGAATCCAGATACAGTTAAAACTATAAAAACACTGAGCTTTCGATTGTAAGTCCTGCTCAGTATTTTAAAAAATACTTCACCTCTGAGATGTTTGAAGTATTATGAATATTCATCAATCGCTTTATCAACAAAATGGAAAATCAATAGATTCTCCTGTATACTGCGTCTGTTGAAACAATGTACAAACTGTAATTGTACCAATAATTTAGGTTTGAAATACAAAACCATAATTAACAGTTGTAACAATTGTAACAATATTTTTGTGGGAAGCAATACTCCCCCTCCTCTCCAGATAGCAAAGAAATTTTTTTGAAAATACGTTCGTTCTATTTAGGCAGTTAAATAACCAAGACTATTAAAATAATTTTAAAAATATATTTTTCCAAGGCCTGAGGTCTGTAAGGGATAGGGATATTCCCCTGAAGTTCTTGTAGTCTAACTAGTCACCCTTTTTTGTAAATGGGATGAATTATGGCCTTATGTCAGGTTTGATTAAAAATATCTCTTTATTCCATACTGCTGATACTAATTGATGAATTTCTTTCCAGAGTTTGTAGTCTCTATTTCTAAGCATTGCATCCTGGTACTTTAATTAGCTTTAACCTCTTAATAGTGCTCTTAACTTCAGAAAAAGAAAGTTCATTAATCCAAGGTTAAGGTTCAGAAAGTATTTTCTTTGCAGGTGCATCGTCCTTCTGATTCTCGTTTAGCATTTCCTGAAAATAATCAGCCCAGATATGTAAGATTTCTCCTTCATTACTAATGAGATTTCCTTCTCTGTCTTTACATATATTCATTCTTGGCTGGAATCCATATCTGAGGATTGTGACTGTCCCATAAAACTTTCTAACTTCTCCTCGGCTGGCCAGATTTTACATTTTTTCCATCTCTTCCTCAACTTTCTTTTTCTGTCTTCAAAATTTCTTGGCTTACCTTCTTGCCTCCTTATATTTTTTATATACTATTTCGTATCTTTCTCTCCAGCATTTTCATTTGTGCTCTGTCCCTCATCTCTAGAGCTTCTTTACATTCATCGTCGAACCAAGAGGTTTTTTTCCCTTCTTGGGCTTCACACCTATTTTATCACGGCCTGCTCGATAAATACTTGTTTTGATACGCTGCCATTTTGCTTCAACTGACTCATAAGGTTTGTGTGATTCTTCAAGAAGACTCTCTAGTTCCACTTTGTAGGTGTAATTTGTTTTGGGATCTTTTAGTTTTTCAACATTGTACCTTGTACTTTTAAATCCTTGTAGAGGTCATTTAATGCTTAGTTTTTGTCAATATTTAACCTGTACTAAAAATGATCTTTTTTTGNTTGTTTAGGGCTCGTCAACGGCAAGGTCATTAGATCCCTTGCAGGACTAAAAATGATCACTGTCACAATTAGGTCTTCTCGTGGCTCACACATCTACTATATCAGAGACGTGACATGAATCTATCATAACGTGATCAACTTGCATATATTTGAGGACTGGCCACCTGGTACAATCCACGTGGCCTTATGAATATCCTTATGAGGGCATTGGGTGCTACTAATTGCTATTACAAACATTTTAGTGAAGTCTTTTGCTCTCACTCCATTGTCATTTGAAGTGGTAAGGTAGCTGTGTTTGCCCAAGAAGGGGTAAAATTCTTCCTCTTTCCCCATATGTGCAATAAAATCTCCCAGAAAAATTTTAACATTACGCTTTGGGATTTTCGGATATGTTACATTGAGCAAAGTATAGAAGGATGCTTTATCTTCAAGACTGGCTACCTCTGCAAGAGCATTTACATTAATAAATGAAATGTTTAAAAATTTGCCTCTAATTCTAAGTGCACATAGTCATGGAGAAATTTGTTTAAATCCAAGAAAACCGCTTCTGTATGTATTGTCAATCATGAATCCAGTTCCTAGTTCATGTGATTCACCTCCACTGTAACAAATAACAAAATCCTGCAATTCGTAAATCCATGATCTGAGAAATCTATCCTCCTGCACTGCTGTGGTTGTATTTCTTTAGTTCTTGGAGAAGCTTCATCATATTGTCAGGTTCATTTAGAGTGAGGACGTTCCAAAATTGACATATTTCTTATTTCATTTGCCGAGTCACCTTTGTATTTCAGTCCGGTATCTAAAATTGTAAGGCTTCTGAACAGTAATTTTTTATGGAGATGGGTTGCCAGCCCTAAGACCAACCCCCAGAGCCCAGAGGACCAGTTCCGTTTTCTGTCCGGGTTTCCTTCCCTTAGTCTTTGAAGATCCGTCCTCCTCCTACAAGGCAGCAGGTGGAATAGATGTGGAGGAGTATTAGGGACACACTTTGTCTGGAACCTCTGCTGTGACCTGTCTGGCTTGGGGGGGCCCTACCAAATCCGAATATGGTAGTTGTATATAGTAAAATATATTTCATGAGCCAAAATTATAACTTAAATTAATAAGTATACTCCTATAAAAATGACTGAGTTCTTTTAATTTAAAAATAAAACTTAGAACCTACAAAAAAAAGTAAAGAGGAGATTTCACATTTACCAATACTGTGTTTTCAACAAATGAGTCAATATAATACACATGGTTGAAAATACAAACCAAGTAAAATTAAAAGTTTTTCATCAAAGAATTCGTCTTTTTTTCTTAAAATTTGGAAAGAACCTTGGTTCTCGTTTCAGAAAATTTCTTGGGGGACACCGATGTCCCAAATGTATTGGAGGGTTATAACATCTACTCGCAAAAGAGCAAGTACATCCTACTTGCTCTTTATCGATACACTAAAATACTAAATATTATATACATTCATAAATATTTTATGCATTTCAGTTTATGAAACGGCATGAAACGGTCGTGTTTGATAAGACCGAATTACTGAAGTGCTTCATACGAATCTGACTCGCTCACGACATGAAACAGTCTCAAAACTCGCAATAGGAATAATATTCATCATCCTAGTGCTAGTCAACCACTCTTTGACAAAAAGACCGTATCATTTGGGAATCATTCTACACAATCTAATGAAATAAATCATTGACTTACAACCTTTTATGGACTTTGAATAATATTTATATTTCCCGAGAAGAGCTCACTATGCTTCGACTCGGAAGAAAGTCATTGTCAGATGATCAAGTAACAACATGTATAACAATGTGATCATCATCATCATCAGTCCATAGCTGGCGACTGGTTGGCAGGATGTCTGTGCAGCCAGTACGCTGCTGTAGGTGCCACTGGATTTAAAGCCTTATTCATGATAATTTTCCATTCATTCCGATTCAAGGTGGTGTTTCGTGCCATTTCTACAGTTAAACGTTGATTTTTAAGATCTTCTTGGATGTGCTTGAGTCACGTTTTCTTGGGGGCATTTTGTTTTATTTTCCAATTATCTGGCCTCTGCCTCCAAAGAAGCTTGTAAGGGAGCCGGGTAGCTTCCATCCTGCACACATGGCCAAACCAATGCATTCGCCGTTGTTGGATCTGTTCATTGACTGTTAATTGGTTTTCGCACCATGTGCGAATCGTTTTGTTGTGGTGACAGTCCCGAAGAGTGATGCCAAGGATCTGTCTTAGGCATTTCATTTGAAAAGTTTCGAGTTTATTTATGTCCAGTTTGAGAAGGGTCCAAGTTTCTGAACTGTAAAGTAATATTGGTATGATTAAAGTCCTGAATAGCCTGATTTTGGTCTTAATTGAGATGTTGGTTTTTCTCCACAAGCACCACTTAAGTGAAGCAAAGGCTGATGTTGCTTGCCCAATTCTGCTATAGACTTCATGTGATGAGGCTACCTCCTTTTCATGTAATATGGTACCCAGGTACTTAAACTGCTTAACTTGTTCAATTTGGATTCCATCAATGCACACATTTGCCTGAGAACCATCTGTAGTCATAACTTTGGTCTTTTCTATATTAATTTGGAGGCCATAGGAGTGGGCGATATTGACAATGCGATGAAGGATGCTGGTTGCTTTGGCATCAGTATCAGTAAAGATTGCACTGTCATCAGCAAACATTAAGTCATTCAGGTAGTTATTTGAATCATACTGAGCCCCACATATGTTTTTGAATGCTTTTTTCATGATAGAGTCAATAACTGCATTGAAGAGTAGTGGGGAGGCAACATCGCCTTGTCGAACTCCACTTTGAATGGGAAATTCTATACTCAGGTCATTCTTAATCCTCACTTGGCTAGTTGATGCATTATATGATGTTTGGAGAAGTCGAATAATTTTAGATGATATGCCTTCGTTTTCCAAAGTTCTCCATAATGCAGGCCAGTAGATGCAGTCAAATGCTGATTTGAAGTCAATAAAGATGATAACCATTCGTAGACCACAACGTATACGTTCTTCCATAAGCTGACGGATCGCAAAAATTTGATCAATGCAGCTTCTTTGTGGCCTGAAACCAGCCTGTTCTTCCCGGCTGGTATTCTCACGGTGCTTCTGTAACCTTAATTGTATAATCTTCATAAAAACTTTGCCAACAATTGAGAGGATGCTAATTCCACGATAGTTTTTGCATTCATTACTGATACCTTTCTTCAGTATTGGTATAATGACTGCTTTCTTCCAGGCTGATGGAATACTTTCTGTGTGCCATATGAGCTGCAAAAGGTTGTGGAACCATTTAACTAGGATGTCACCTCCAGCTTTAAGCATTTCAGTGGTGACTTGGTCTATTCCTGGAGCTTTTCCATTTTTCAGCAATTTTATCACATTCTTTATTTCATCGGCTGTTGGTACACCATTCAGAGTTGTATTTTCTTGAAGATTATTATTCAATAAGTCCAATGATGATCCTTGTGGAGGATCATGGTTGTACAGTCCTGCAAAAAATTCTCTCCACCGTTGTAGGCGTTCTGCTTGAGAGTTCACAAAGTTCCATCAGTTTTCTTAATATTGTCATTTGTCGGTTTGTTTCTACCACTTAATTTCCTTAGTCTGATAAAGGAAGCGANTAAAGGAAGCGGTAATCATGTTTGATTGCTGCTGTTTCTAAGTCAGATGCTATGTTAGTCCAATAAGTTTCTCGATCTAACTTCATTCTTTGTCTAACTTCTTTATTTAATTTCCGGTATTCTACAAAGTTAGTGTGCTTGGCTTTTTTCCGTTTGTCAACCAAGTCCAAGCATTCATCGGAGATCCATTTTTGTGTCCGATGGCGAATTGGTGGACATAAGGGGGAGGCACATTTAATGATGGATTCTGACAATTGTTTTTCTTTTTCATTAACATTTTCTAGTTGTTCAAGGATTGCAAATCTGTTGGACAAAGCAACTTGAAAGTCATTTTTGATTTTTGGGTCCTTCAGATATGTCCAGTTTCGTTTGACAGTTGGGACAACTTTATGACTTGTTGATTTTAGACGTAGCTGTATTTTGGCACGCACAAGGTAGTGGTCAGATCCACAATCTGGGCCTCGCATTGCACGTACATCTTTGAGTGATGATCGAAATCTTGAATTTATCAGGATGTAATCCAGAACTGCTGAATTTTTGCCTGCTGGGTTTCGCCATGTAAGTTGATGTTTTTGAGGGTGTTGAAATTGGCTGTTTCCTAATACCAGATTGTTAAATGAGGCAAAAGAAAGCAGGCGAAGTCCATTATCATTGATCGTTCCATGACTAAACTTCCCAAGAGTTTCTTCCCACCCAGTTGTATCAGTACCAGTATGGGCATTGAGGTCGCCTGCTAAAATAATGAGTTCTGTTTGAGGTAGCATATTTAGTGTAAATTGTAACTGATTGTAAAATTCGTCTTTGGCAACATCTTGGCTGGTTTCAGTTGGAGCATAGGCGGATAAAATATGCATCTTGACAGTGCCATCAATGGTGAGTACTGCCAGGCGGTCTGATATGGGTTTGAAGGCAATTACACTTCTGGCAGCCAATTTATCTACTATGAAACCAACACCAGCTTCATGCTTATCGCCACCAGAGTAATATAGTGACATTGTTTCATCTGACATGGGTAATTGAATATAACAATAAACCTAACAACAGGAGAAATGAACATTGTGTAAACATAAATATAAAAAAAATATGTTTATAAAAAAGTAGAAACAAATTGTATTATTTATAAATATCATTTCTGATAAACGTTTGTAATAGTTAACTTCTTTGTCTAAAATTAATGTATTATACCAATCCATCAAGTGATCAATATTAATGCAATGTGAGGTAACTACATTTTGTTCAGCTGATTTTAAATTACGCTTGTGGTCCTGGATTCTAGTCTGTAACCCTCTCTTTGTTTGACCTACGTAGCTAGCTTTACAATCTTCATATTTGATTTCGTATTCAACATTATTAGTATTCATATCATCTTCTTTATCTTTTCCTTTAGTTCTCAAATTATTCCTATTATTTTTGAACGTTGAAATCAATTTCATATTCTCAGAGTTTAATAATGAAGTGAAAGTTATAAATTTGTTATAAGGAAACTGCATAAATCATATTATCTAGTTAAGATTGTGTTAGTTCTTGCCTGTATTGAAGGTAATACTATCTCTTTTAAATATTTTATTAACAAGTTCTATAATATAGTAATTTGCTAAAAGTATACTACACACTATTTTCAAATTTTCCCTCTGATATTTTTCATCTGCTAGCACTATAGCCTTATCTATTAAGCGACAAATCATAACTCGCTTTTGTGTTAAAGTAGTCTGTAATAAAAATTTAATACACGACCAAAACAGTGTCCTTCCTATACCAATTAAAAAATAGTTTAGGTTCTCCCAATTGATTAATACATCAGAAAAATTTAGTTTATTATTATTATTATTATTATTATCATCATCATAAATTTCTAATGTGAATTTTATCCTTAGGACTATTAAATGAATCTAAAATGTTTTGTATTTCATTTTCTGGCACGATAAAGATATCATTCACATATATGGCATAAAATTGAGTTACTCAAGACAAACTTTTTCTAAACCACATAATTCAAATTTTGACATAAAGGCTTAGGACTTGTCATGGGACATACTTGGCCTGATGATTAATTTTTGTGATGAAATGTATAATATGTAGACTGCAATAATAACTGAATAGCTGTTTCCATATCTGTTTCTGGAATTTCACAATGATTTTGAATAGTTGTCAAACATGACATAATTCTATTTATACATACCTCATTTGGAAGACAAGTAAACAATGGTACAACTTCTAATGAAATTAATTTCATAGCACTCTAAAGAGTAATATTCCTTTATTTGTTGATGAATTCTAAACTATTAATCACAGAATGATCAATCCATTCAGAATCCATTCCTAAGTATATTCAAGATAAATACAGAAAATCTTTTTAATGGGCTATCCTGTGTAAACATGGTATTTTGAATCCAGTTATAAAAAATGTCTTACATTACATGTATATTTAAAAAATCATATTTGGAAAAGACCATTATATAGTCTTTTTTAACCTTAAATACAAAACTGTCTCCAGTAGTATGTTGGTATTCAAGGATAGGTTTTATCACGAGTTGGAAAATAAAACAAACGATTGGTATAATAACGATTATACTAGCTGACGTTTCAGAACATTTATTGCCCCATCTACAGAGCTATAATAGTGTGGATGTTATACAAAGCAAACAATAAAAACAACAATAGTCCTTAAAAACAGTTTTCCTACCCACAACGGTGCCACAAGTCGTACATATAATCGCACCCAGACAGCGCCACTGTGCGCTCACAATTGACATAACTTGGTGGAAAGATGTGTAAAGGGCTAGCACGAGTTGTGGAAATTTGTGTGCTCATTTAGTCGGCTTTGCATATTCCACAACTTGTGCAAATATAACCTTCCAAAGTTGATTTCAGAAGTATTGATACGAGTAAAGTATTGGATTCGATAACGTACACCTACTTCGATGCTTTACAACCTGTGTTGTGTTGTTAGGAGCGGTGTGCTGGAATATCCAATTATTATAGAAATAACCCGAGAGAATATTTTTACTAGTTTTGGGATTAAATGATTTGAGTAAGACTCTTTGAAGAGTGGTCGTGGACTTCTAGTAAACGTGTAAGAAATTTGCTTTATCCCTCACCATTATAATTGCTTCTGAACTCTCCATTATTCTCTGTAATGCTTTGTATGTATTTGCTTGAATTCATGAAAATGTTTGTCCTGATGAAAGATTAAATGAAATGTGTTTAGTGGACCAATCACCCCTGCAGCACTGATTTATAGGGAGTATGCGTTTGGTAAAAAATTTAGCTGATGTGTGATATTATTGAATGCTTATTTTGTTAGGTTATGTAAGGTTCAAAGGCTGTTAATATTGTTCGGTGAAAATTATTATTACTAAACGCTGTAATGCTGTGTGAATACGTGATAAATATAGCATGAGTGTTTTGGTGCCTAATTATGCTGTTTTTCAAGATACAAACTTTTAATTAATAATTAATTTGGTTTTCAGAATTGTCAAAAAATAGCTCAGCCCCCAGAGGTAGAAGTTGTGAAGAAAGCTGTTGAACTATCTGATAAATATGGAGAAGAAAGACTTTGATATTCATGAGGTAGAAGAAGTATTTTCTCTTGTTGGTGGTGAAGAGATGGCCACAACAGCTTTAGCCATAAAAGGAGAAATTTACTCAGAAGAGTCAAGTGAAGTGAATATGCGCACTCTTGACAACACCATTGAATCAGTATTATTAAATTCAAATGCATCTGTTCCATATCCTTTTAAGGAAAAGGGTCAACAGTCCTTAAATGANTAAATTCAAATGCATCTGTTCCATATCCTTTTAAGGAAAAGGATCAACAGTCCTTAAATGATTGTGGTACATCATTTTACTTTGTTGGAATAAAAATGGAAGAACCTGACGATTATGAAAGAAAGGCATCTTGTGTCAATTCAGAAACAAAAAATTCCTCTAGGAAATATCTGAGCAACCATGAAAGGAAATGTAATGTAGATGATCAAGGCTTAGAAGGAAAGTTGTTTACGAAACTGAACAACACATGTATTAAAATCAAAATGGAAAGTGAAGAAGACATTGGGAGTTTTAAATTAGATATTCAAACAAACGAGGAAACGTCAATGACAATAGACGAGAACAGTAAGTTTAACTCCAGGTCAGTGGTACGTGGGTGTGACATGGGACATTCAAGTAATGAGTTCATAAGAGGAATTGAGTGTCAAAAATATCCCATCTTGAGGGTGAAGGAAGAAGAAGATAATACTGAAAAGGAAATTGCTGTGAACACAAATAATTCTGGTGAGAATTTGTTCTGTATTAATATTACTTTGATATTCATTCTATGTATTCCTTGACAATTTCTTACCCATTTTATTTTTGTAGTCAATTTTATTTTACTTTTAACTTGTATTGGTCTGTCACATTAGGTTCTAGTGAACAGCTCCTATGAAAGAAAGACACAAGAGAACTTAATTGTGAATTTCCACAGTGTAAATCCTGGGGTATTTTCTGAGGTACAATGTTAAAGAAATTATGAAACATGTATTCCTGGAGTACAAAAATTAATAATCAGCACTTGATGCAAACAAGATCTGTTATGAATTGTTAACCACAAAAAGTTTTAGGTCTAATAAGATGTACAAAATTGAAAGAAATAACTAATTTGTATAAAAATGATTTTTTATGTACTATTTGCTTCATTTCTTGAAACAGTTGGAAAATTTCCAAATTACTTTTGGTTTTGTTTTTATTTGTGTGTGTGTTAAATATGTGTAGCATGTAAAATAATTATTTGCTAATTACATATTTGTGTCCGCAAAGAATAGGATAAGTTTGTAATCAGTGTTGATTATTGTTAAAAGTATTTGCTGACCCACATCAAAAACAAGAAAACTGTGTCATTCTAAATCCTGCAACTCACACTGTTTTCTCATTTGAACAGTTGCAGTATTTATTGTTGAATTTGCAGACCAAGAAACATAGGAGTGTGTGAATAAATTCATTTTCTTCAATTATCTTAAGTGTTCCATTACTATAATTTTTTATTCATTTAAAATGTCTAATTGTTTCAATAGGCTATTATGAGAATGTTTTCTGGTTGTTTTTCTTGTTGTCATGAAATATCAGTCTCCAACAAAGTTTCCAAGTTTCCCATCAATATTTTAAGCTGCTATATTGAAGAGAGAAAAATGTGTACAATTTTCGGAAATATTTGGATAATTCAGTCTGTGATAATGTTCCTGTATTTTTGTCTCATTCACTGAATTTGTGAAGAAGTTAGCTAATTTAGATTTTTGTCCTGAATGACGTTTGAGGTAGAGCTCTATAAATTGTGAAAAAATTTCTAGTTTTTACGTAGTGAGATTGAGAAGATGTGTCCTATGATAAAATGTGGTTTATAACTGTCAAACTACATTAAATCTCTTTCCTTCTGTTTCAGTGCAAATTGGAGAGCAGGAAAAGCAAGATGACTTGACTTGTTCTGCATCTGCTGATTGGGAGTATAATATTGAAGAATACACAAATAAGGGAGGAAATGTTGAGGAGGAAAATAAATTTCTGACTGAGTCCACAGTAAAGATTGAGAGTAAAGAAGAAACAGATGTTTGTGAGTTGAACTGTCCAAGTGTAGAGAATATATACATGAAAAAGACCTCAGAAAGCAATTCTGGATCTACAATTCATTCAGTTGATTCTGAGAAAAAGTATTCAGGTGTTGGAAAATCACGATGTGCCAATATAAATGTGCAAGTAGATCCTGAAAGGAATGTCGTTCAGATCTATCAAAATACGACATTTGATGCAGCTTGCATTAATGATCATAGTAAAGACCATAGTGTTGCTAAAAGGGAAGGCTTGGAAATACAGTTTGAGTCCATCTGTGATGTTTCTGAATTTGATATTAAAGTAGAGAAACCATTTGTGTCCGGTCTAAACTCTGAAAATGTATGTGAACTTGATGATAAACCTGCCATATTCGAACCGTTATCTGTGATTTTGAAAGATGAACCAGTAGAATTAGAAGGTATGTGTGAAAATATATTGACAAAAAATAGTTCTCAAGTTGTGCTGGAGAGAGTATCTTTGCAAGGACTTTACCCATCTCATCGAACAGAAATTGGAAAAGAGGCTTCAGGTAAGAAAATCAATAAATCATTTTTTTAATGGTTGAGTTGTTTTATCTATTCTTTTGGTTTACAACTCTAGATGGATATAAGTGTATTTTGTAATCCTTAATTAATGGAAAAATTTTCTTTGGTTTCTTCTATTACATAATGTGACATAGTGGTTTAACACTTTACTTGTCATGAAATACATTAGGGAAACTAGTTCTAAGCTGTAACATATAAACTAAATGAACTTAAATATGTGCGCAGCTTGTGATAAGGACACTTATTTCTTTGAGCTATTTGTATTGTATTCTAACATAAATGTATTCACTAATGATAAAAAATTTCTCATTATGAGACTTATTTTACATAACATTAGAAAGTCGTTTTGCATTTTAGCGAATTAACATTAAAATCATTCGAGATTCACGAATATGTTTCTGAACATTAATTATTATTCCTATCAGAATTCTTAATTCTGATAAGAATTTGAAACATTATTTTCTGATAAGAATTTACATAACATTCGAAAGTCAATTTGCACTTTTGGAAATTAACATTAAAATCATTTGAGATTCATGAAGTGGTTTTTGGACATGTATTATTATTCTTATCAGAAATGTTTTTATTTATATTAATAATAAAGTTAGGTAAGTAAAATACTTTGATTTTCATTTCAAAGATAATTAATCATTATTAATTATTTTTTTTAAACATTTTAAAATGGTCTTGACACAATAAATTGAATTGTCCTTTCAATTTACTGTGAACTGAATTAGTAATTCACCTATCAAATAGACATTAAACATTGAAAGTAAATTACAATTCAAACAAGAATTCGACACAATGGGAGAATTGCTTCTTGAAGCAGAAAACCCATAAATATTAAATCATGTTTTCAAAATATACTTTTATATAACAAAAATCTTCCCCTTTCATTTTTACTTCTTTTTATTTCTTTGATTCACTCAAAGTACATTATTCACAATTTGAAATTGAACGCAGGTTGTATGTTATGCTCCAAGAACCAATATGCTTCACTCTTAAATCATCTACAACC
This sequence comes from Laupala kohalensis, assembly GCA_002313205.1. Lineage (NCBI taxonomy): Eukaryota > Metazoa > Arthropoda > Insecta > Orthoptera > Trigonidiidae > Laupala > Laupala kohalensis. Next base: position 62,175 of record NNCF01128087.1, on the reverse strand, counting down.
CATTTCTTGTTTTTAGGCTTTTATAAATATTGTCAAATCGCATTGTGATTAGCTCAAAAAGTCCACAACACTAATTTCGAGTTGTGGATTTTATGATATTACTCAATCTGGTTTGGTGATTAAGAAAAACCACAACACTTTCCAACCTCTAGTTCATGCAAGCGTAATGTAGATCATGAGAGCACTGTCATTTGTTATAAGGGTCCTAGTTCGAAACTTTTAAACCATTTAAAATACTTAATTCCAAATGATACTAGTTCAACACATTAATTTAAATGTTTAAATTTAATTTAATTTTTAAATCAAAGTAAGTAAAATATACAGCAAAACTATGGGTTTGTTTTACTGAAAATTAATTACAGTACAATTACATATATCAGACTAAATATACTCTTTCTAATGAGATAAAAATCTGCTGTTAAATCAGTGAAAGACATCTATAGGGTGTATGTATTCTGGTTTAAAACTATCTCAACTTGTTTGTGTTAATTAATGAAGAAGTAATGTTAAGAAAGATGTACCCTTTAATTTTAGTTAATATATCTTTAATTATAATTTTAAATTAAGGAAATAATAAAATTCTTAATTATATATAGAAAAATGAAAGTTGCTTTCTTTCAGATATATTCAATTATTCATGAAAATGTTTTGGTGTTAATGATGTCCATATGTTCCAAGAGCAATTTCAAAAACTTAAATACTTTGTCAGGATCAAACATTAATGAACCAATCAATCCTTTTTACGAGAATGAAATATTGCAAAATCCTCCAGAGGCTCGCAAGTGGACGCATGCCACACATCTTATTTCCACAATGCAAATAATGGTTAATTATAATAAATGGTTATATAACTCAGACCAACTTTTTTTTTTAAGCTGTCTGTCTACATAGCTTTTCCAATACAGGGACTTTATTTCATTCAAGTAGCCTTCATAACAAATTTTGTTTATGATAGAAAATCAGATGACATGATCAGGAAGTAATTTTGAAAACAGGCAGAAGAACTTGAAACTATGAAACGTATTAGGAACGATGGTTTGTTGAGGTCTCAAAACAATACGAACAGGTTATTTGTAAATATTTGTTTATACTTTGTACAATATATTCAAATTTATTGGGTACTTAGTAATCTAATTTATCTATAAAAATCAGCTTACAATTTAGGTGAAAAGAAAGAAAATGGAACTCATTTTGCCTATTACATTATAAATGAGTTCAAAAAATAATCCCTTACAGTCTGAAAGTTAAAAAAGATTATTATTGGTACAAAACAGGAAAATAGTAATAAAAACAAATAACACTCCAAATATCAACGTACTATAATTTTACTCATGGGATAAATGAATCAGATTGATAAGAAATGTGTGATAATTATGAATAAATCAAGAAAGAATATGTAAGTAATGTTTTAATGCCACGGAGGATGTTGCAAAAGATGTGAAATATAAAAAATGCGAGTGGGCACGAGCTGCACTCAGTAGAGGCATTTCTCGAAACTCACTTTTCAAAGGGCAAGAGACAACTAACAAAGACGGCAAAAAGTCACTTTATTGGCATGTTATAGCAGTGATATACTTCAACTAACAATAATTTGGAGGAGCCCACCAAGTTCCCAGAATCCTCGCAAAATCATAAATAAATAAATGTATTGTCAAAAAAGCAGTGGAAACTGCGTGTGACCACGTGGAGGACAATAAATTAACTTACTCTTCTAAAGCAATCTAGGGACCATTCCATCAATTCTGATAAAGGGCTCTAATGCAGAGGTGGATTGAATATTTCAGCAAACTCCTAGATAGGATAAAAAGGTAGCTTCTTGTAATAATATTAATAGAATATCAAAGAAATTGTATTTAATTGTATCGGAATTGATGGGATGGTCCCTTGCTTGCTTCCGGAGAGTAAATTAGTTTGTTTTTTTCCTCCACGTGGTCATACATGGCAGTTTGTACTGTTTTTTGACAATAAATTTATTTATAAATTTATTTATAACACAGAAACTTTATGAACATGTGCATATTTGTATCGAACTATAGATCATTGGGAAAATAGGATTTTTATAAATCGTATGTATTAAAATAACTCTAAATTTAAGATTTATTGTTTGTCAATAGTCGCCCCCCACCCCTAGACAGGAACCTAGAGAATTAATGTACACAACCAATGTGCCAAGGTTGAATACACGTAAAACTAAACTAATACAAATCAAAAGACACAACACAAGCATGCAAGAAAATAGTTTTGAAATTGTTACAAGTTTTTTTTTGAAAGTACTACAGCGATGGTGTGATAAAGTACAAGACGAATTTTACTTTTATTAAAATAAATAAATAAATTTTCATGGTAGAAGCACAGGTGCAGGAGGTAGTTTTTAAGCGCGGATTTGAAGAGATTCAATTTCATAATGTCTTTTATATTTTTGGGCAGGGAATTATATAGAGCGATTCCTCAATGATATGGCCCTTTTTGGCGAAGATTGATTGACACTCTAGGCCGATGAATATTATTACTATTGCAAATTTTGTGTTCGTGAACGAGACTGTTTCATATAAAGAAAGGGTGGCACTTCAGTAATTCGGTCTTAACAAACACGACCGTTTCAAAAATATAAATGCAGGGAAGTGTTAAGATATTTAATTCCTTAAATAAAAGTTTACAGGAGTTTACAAATTATCCGAACTGTCCTCTTCTGAATTCTGATAGTTTGAATGCTCTGACCGGAATTGTCCCAGAAGGTAATACCGTAACGTAAATGGGAGTAAACGTTTGCAAAATATGCGCAACGGGAAATATGTGGACTAACTGCGTTAACTAAGTTTCGGAATTCGCAACAGAATTTGCTTAATTGGGAGTTAAGCTTATCAATGTGACAATTCCATTTAAGGTTGTCTTGAATATGGAGACTTATGAATTTTGTATCCTTAACAGTTTTGAATTGAGTAAAAAAAGAGAAACGTTTTGTGATACTATTTTGAAATACACAGACACTGTTTTGTCAGTGTTTACAATGAGACGATTTGCATGGAACCAAGCCGAGAGGTTAGACAAAACTTTTTGAGCGTTTGCGTGTTTACATAGTAAATTAGTGTCATAAGCAGAATGAACCATTTTGCAATCTGATGTGGAAGATGACATGTCGGTCACATACAATAAAAAGATTAAAGGGTTGGGAATTGAAGCTTGGGAAACTCCGCAAGTGAGTGGCTTTGTTTCTGGAAGGCAAAATGATGAAGTACTTTAGTATACGATATTTCGACCTGTCGATATCTATCATTTAAATAGGAAGTTAGCCATTGATGTGGATGTCCACGAATGCCTATAGAATGCAATTTTGAAAGGAGAATTTCGTGTTCCATGACATCGAATGCTTTGGCTAAATCAAGAAAGACGCCCTCAGGATTTTCTCCATTGTCAAGAGATGTGGTAACTTCGTGTAAGAAAGAAAATACGGCGGCGCTGGTAGTGGAAAATGATTCCCGGAAACCGTGTTGATCGACGGAGAGAATGTTATTTTTTGATGAAAATAATATAGAAGACGCTTTTAGAACAATTTTTCTAAGTTTTTTATAAAAGTGGGTAGAAGATTTTGTTACCATTCTTGTGTACTAGGTTTTACTTTAGCTCTCTTAAATAAGTTAGGAAACACCCCTTCCGTTAAAGAACTATAAAAAAATATTTATGATTGGATTTAATATAACGTGGGACAAAAATTTAGTGATACATTCGGGTATATCATCTATGCCTGTTTAAATTTTTTTAATGAACTGATGATTCTCATAATTTCACTGGCGTTAGTTTCGGGAATGAACATAGAATTCGGCACGTGGACATATGTTTGGAGGACATGAGTTTTGAGATATTGAATTAGTTATTTTACCTACTTCTGAGAAATATAAATTTAACAAATTGGCTCTGCCATGTGGATTTGATACGCTTTTGCCATCTTTTAGTAGAGAAATGTTTACTTCGCGATTTATGTCACGTGTAATTTTTAACAATATTCCACGTGGCTTTCATCCGGTTGTTCTATTTTAGTATCTGCCTGTGATTTTTCGTAATTTTAGCTACATAGACTACTTTTCGGAGAATAGTCTTATATTTACGGAAATAATCTTGAAATTCGAGTGGTTGGTTATAGAGTTTTGAAAGATAATGTGAACGGTTTTTTTTTTGTAGAATTCTTCATTCTTGGGTGATTCTTCTATTGTATTTCTTTGTGATATTTAACTTGCGTTTTATTGGAAAGCTACAGTTCTAATGTTTTAGGAACGTTGAAATAAATGCATTGAATTTGTCGTGCCGTTCCTCTGTCTAGAATACTTGTAAAGGATCTTAAGTGGTTGTAGTTTATCTTCAATGGACAACACTTGAGCAAGGTGATCGCTGTATCCCGAGTTACAAACATTTTAGAGGAATAGGAGATTTCATTGTTGACATTAATCTGATCTAGCAATGTTTGAGATGGACTGGAGAGGAGAGTGTGGTAGTTTATCGTAGTAATAAGGTTAAAGTAGTCGATAAGATTCTTGAATCGATTAATTGGTGAATGTACAGAGTCGGATGTATTCAGGAAATCGATGTTGAAATCGACACATATAACGATAGATTTAGTAGTTTTTTGTGTAATACGTTTTAAAACAATTTTGAAGTTCCGAAAAAATGTCAATATCTGATTGAGGAGGTCTATAAATACACGAAACAATAATACCAGTGTCGGTCAGATTAACTGCAGAAAATTCGAACACACTATATACGCGGAAGCTCTCATAGCCTGGCAATGGAGAAGATAAAATATCATTACGAACGTAGATACACGTACCTCCGTGGGGATGTTTTCTTTAAAAATTTTGTCGACAGAAAGAACTTGCTAAATAATAATTAGAAATAAAAGTATTATCGATGTCATTAGATGAAAGCCAATGTTCTGTGAGACATAGCAAATCGAATGGATTTTCGTGTACAAGAATTTTAATGTCTGTCAATTTGTTTGAAAGGGAATGGACATTATGATGAAAAATATATATATTTCATTTTCGCAAAGAGTTTGTGATTCACGAGAAATTGAATCGAAGTTAGATTGTGGAGAGGAATATGAATTTGGTACAGTTCCTAGTGCCGGATGAAGCCCACAAACTGCACCCGAACGCGATTGTCACCTTCGAGTACCACATCGTACTCTTGAGCGCAAGTTGTTCCGGTGTGTGGGGGCGGAAGGAGATGTGGATGGAGATGAGGAAGGAGGCGGCGAAAGATCAGGGACGGGAAGAAATGAGTGTGGATATAAGAGAAGAGATGGGAGGGGGAAGAGGTGATGATGAGGTAGGTGCACAGGTTGATGGTGGTGGGGAAGGAGGTGAGGGGGCAGGAAGAAAATATGAGGTGAAATGTGAATCTAGAAGAGAACCGAAGTGCTGTTTCCCAGACGGTGTCTGGTGTAAACCGTGCTGGGTAAAGTCCTTGGCAGTCAGATGTGGTTGCAAATAAAAAAAATGTGATTTTTGTGTCTGCCAGGTGATGTTTTAGGGATGCCAGATGTTTGCAAGGTAATTTCGTGGTTTATTTGTGGAACATTGAAGCGTGAAGGCAGGCTAGAATGTGCTATGTTTGTGTGCTGAGAGGCCGTTTTTAGATTTTTTACGTGTTCAGAAGCGTTGAAATGACGTCCCAAGTTAATATGTTTCTACCCACCTACGATGATTTCAGTGTCCTGCTCTGAGTGTTTTAGTGTGGGTGTCCAGTTCTGGAATAATAATTTAAGCCGAACGAGCGTTAGGCGTGAGGACACCGGAGACTGAGAACTGGTTGGGGAGCTATCCACACAAAAGCGAGGACATGTGGCGACCGGGCGAATCGGCTGACATGAGCACGTGTGATTTCTGCATGGAAGTGTTGACTTCATCTGTGTAGCACTACTTGACGTGAATTTGCGTGGCTCTGCTTAGCAGTGCATGGTTTTTGAACAGGTTGGGGTACCGGACGGGAGTAGGATATCGAACGAGTTGTAGGATTAGATAAGTGAAGAAATTGGAACATGTCTTTTATCACACTTACCCTATTTCGAGTGAGGAGTTGGGGTGGTGCTTGTGTATTTGGTCGAACCGGGTGATAGTTATTGGAAGGACGGCGGGAATTCCTGACTAGTCCAACCGCCGATCGTGTTCTTATTGACCTCTTCCAGCGCACTGATCCGTGTGTCAATATAATGTACCCAGTCGTTGTATGCCTTCTGAAGATTAATTTTGAATTCATTGAGGAATGCGATAGTGTCCATTGTGAGCTGCTTACCAACATTACGCCAAAACAAATGAGTATACACGAAAATTGATAAATTAACTCTAAATGAAAGATATTGGAATAATAATAAATTTATTACCATGGATGTTGCTAAAAGATATTAATTAAATAAATAAGTAAACCCACTGAGCACTAAAATGACAGAAATCATTATCTAGGGCAACTGCAGATAAATTAATTTGTCACTGACTAATGCAATATTATGTTACAGTGTAATGAATAAATACAAAAAATCAAGAAAACAGATGACAAAATATTAGATTAATTCACTTTGATAATAATGAAAATAAAATAATTGATGATGATAATAATTTTGAGTCGTGTTTTTTTAGAATTGTATCTAAGTTTCCTGTAAATTAATGTCAAAGGGTTGATTTTCATGATATTTTCAAGGATTCAATATTGGAAGTTACTTCTAAAACATTTATTTTGTTGTACATTGTTTTTTACTAAAAATGTATTTTTATAATGGTTTTTTATAAATATTGTTATTAAATTAATGTTTTAATGCATGGTACATGTTGCGAGTGATGAAATTTATTGTATGGCAGTATTTTCACATTTTTGTTTCACTCGACATAGTATAATATTGAAGATTTTTCTTTCCTTAAACTTCTTACATTTTTGTATGATCCAGCTAGTCACATTAAAAGATTTAAAGTAATTTACCGTCACATTGAAAGTTAGAAAATTTGAGGAGATTGTTATAATTTCAGCCATACACACAAATGAAGAATTAAAAATATTACTTATTAAACTATTTACATACACATAATACTGTACGAGTATGTAATTTAATAATACTGCATTACTTAGAAGTTTATAAACCTTTTAACTTTTAGTAGGATTTACATCATTTCAACTTTCTATGAATTTGTTTGTCTGGGACAAACCGCATCTTAGTAGATAAAACTACCAACGTTTCAGCCATCATGCTGCGGCATTCTTCAGGGCAACGTCAGAGTTAAACAGACATAAGTTGCTGTTGGACTCTGTGTAGGCTTTTAACTTTTTTTTAACTTTCTGTATCTAATGGATAGTAATTCCCCAAACAAATCTGATAGTTATGATGGATGTATGGATGTGTGTAAACTTGTACTTGGCAGAGTCAGCAGACAATATGTGTGCGTGATTCACTACTAGCTCCAGTGTGCAGATTTTTTGTGTGTGATCTCTTAATTAAAGTTCACTCTTCTACTATATCCACATTCGCTCTACACTTTCTTAACCGAATCATTATTATATTTCCATGATTTGGGTANTAAAGTTCACTCTTCTACTATATCCACATTCGCTCTACACTTTCTTAACCGAATCATTATTATATTTCCATGATTTGGGTAAAAATTTTTTTTTCTTTACTTTTCTACCTGTATGTTTTGTATTTAATGTTCAGAAGTAATCATTTTTGTTAAAATTCTCTGTTTTACCCCGTTATTGGAAACACGCAGTTTGGCTATAAATCATTTACTATGTTGTGTGTCCCACGTGTGGTTTTATGTCTTTTTCTACACAATATTTAACCGTTTCCTATTTTACTCGTTTTTTTTTTGTTTCAGTTATGTAAATATTGATGTACAACTGCAATGGTGGCATCCTTTTATTTTGTTATAATTTTTATTTATAAGAAATGACCATTATGAACCTTTTGTGCTATTGAGATAGTTACAATCTGTTGTAATACACTCGCCGAAGTAGCATTTTGATTGTATTTGTATGTGATTAATTATTCCTTTTTCAGATTTTAGAGGAAACTTGTGCCCGTTGGCTGAAGAAGAAAAGAAATTCAACAAAATTTTCGAAGAACAGAAAACGTTGAGATCTGAGCAATGTGTTACACAATTTAGCCATGAAGAGAACTGCGACGGTAAATATAATCCTTCAGTAGAGAAGGGGTTTTCATGCAACGTTCGTCATCCTCCTTTTGCAGAAGATAAAGGTCTTAAGCGAGTGACACATGCTCATTCAAGCGATAATAAATTTTCGTGTTGTATCTGCGACAAGTACTTTCGAGAAAAATTGCATCTCGAAGAACACATTCGTACTCACTGTGCTGTAAAATCAATTTCATGCAGAGTCTGTAAAGCAGGTTTCACTTATATGAGTGAACTACAAAGACATATGCGAACTCACTCTGGTGAGAAGGCATACTTGTGTGATGTTTGTGATTCAACTTTCTCCATAAAGTTTCTTCTGGAAAGACACATGCGAACTCATTCTGGTGAGAAGCTATTCTTTTGTGTGGTGTGTAATGCATCTTTCTCTCAAAAGTGTAATTTAAATAGACATATGCGAATCCACACTGGGGAGAAACTATTCTCTTGTAATTTATGTCGAGTTTCATTTTCTCAGAAGAGTCATCTGAATCAACATATGCTGACTCACAGTGGTGAGAAGCCAATCTCTTGTGATGTCTGTTATGCATCTTTCTCTCAGCAGTATCATCTGAATAGACATATGCGATCTCATACTGGTGAGAAGCCTTTTATGTGTGATATCTGCAATGCTTCATTCTCTGAGAAGGGTACATTGAGAAAACACATGCGGACACACACCGGTGAGAGGCCGTTCTCTTGTGATGAATGTAAAGCATCTTTCTCTGAGAAGGGTCATCTGAATAGACATATGCGATCTCACACCGGTGAGAAGCCATTCTCTTGTGATGTCTGTAATTCATCTTTCTCTGAGAAGGATGGTCTGAAAAGGCATGTGCGAACTCACACTGGCGACAAGTCTATCTAATGTGTTGTATGTAAAGAATCTTCTGCTGGAAAAAGATAAGTACGAAATCATTTGGAAACTAATTTTTGAAAGAAACCTTTTTTACTTAGTTGAATTTGGTTTATCATTCTGACAGGAATGTTATCTTTGAAGGACTATGAGGAATTCATTCAGATGATTAAAATTTACTAGCATTGCATTTCTCTTATTTTCAAGAACGATCGAACAGCATATGCTAATACTGTGTAAACAATGTAACTTTAATAATGTGTAGCAGATAAGAAATTTACAAAACACATTACTGTTTACAGATATTCAAACCGATAGTATTTATGGTCACTTTCTGTACTTTGCTGTTAGTGAACTTTGCTAAATTTTAAAGAGAAGTAAACACAATTATATCTAAAGTAAAAAAGGTAGTTTCCCACTGTCCAAGTACATTATATAATGAAGGATATGCTATATATTGTTTATTGGTGCACCAAGCATTTTTCAGAAAAATAAAAAATTGCATTGCAAACATTTTTGGAAAATAATGATTTAAAAATTAAATTTGTTTAGTTCGCAGGCTATGTGGTATATGCCATTTTCAGTTTAAAAAACTTAAATTATGTACTCTTTGGTGTCAAAAAATTTCAAAGAAAATATATACAAACAAGCATAAGAATTTTCTTTCTTTTTAATGGGGCTTTACGGCTCACAACAATATCAAAGGTCATTAGAGCACGAAAAACTTGTGCAGGTAGGGAAAATGTAGTTACGCATTAGGGAGAGCCAACATGACACTGTGTGGGACTCATCGAATACAACCCTACCCACTAAAAGCCCTCCTGATCTACAACACACCAAAACATATCACACAACATACCTTTAAAAAATGGAGGGGAGGGGACAAAAAATGAGAGGAATGAGGAAAATGGAACATACCCTAGCCTTAATAGCGTCTGGATCAAAAAGAAGAAGAGGTGACAAGGGAGGTCAGGAAAGTGAAGGGAAGGAGCATGGTACAAGTAAGTGGAAGTAATGCCAGACTCAGCTGGGGTCCCCGTGTTTGCAAAACACGTAAGTCCCCTGGGGGGAGAAAATTTTGTATTTTAGTTTAATTTTATATGAGAAGAAATAAAATTAGTTTTGTTTAAGCATGTCTAAAAAATTTCTCTTGTAAAGTTTCCAAAATTATCTGAATTTTATTTTGTGTTTGAATTGGAAAGCCTGCTACACTAGTATGTAACATTATTTTGTATTTGGAGATGTCTGTATATGTATAAAAAAAAAAACCAGAAGTAGATACTTATTTGTCATTAGTGTTTAATAATGGCATTTCATGTTTTATGGACCAGTTTACCAGAATAACTGCAGATTCATCATCTTGTATTGAACATATATTTATTCAACACAAACAAATTCAGGTCTCTTGCACTTGGAAATTATAGATCAGAGCCTTATAGGTCTAGTTATGGTGCAAGAAAATAAAATTGCAGTTGATAACCCAGCCTTAATTTAAAGAATGAAAAAATTAATTTTGAAGACTTGAAAATATTTAGCAGCTAGTGATTGGTGCAGTGTTTTTAATTCTAAGAAAGTGAATCACACCGTTGACAAATTTTATAATATTTTATATAAGGGTTTAAGTCTAAATAAGTATGTTGTTACCATAACACCAAAAGTTCGAAAAGCCGAACAAAAGAGTCCATAGATTTAAATTTAAATAACTATTGTAATGACTTATATCAAAATTTAAAAAAAGGCAAAGGTACGTTTTGCAAAATTATAGGACAATTGCTTTGCTGTCAGTATTGTCAAAAATTACAGAAAAAGCAATGAACATTAGGCTAACTACCTTTTTAGATAAAAACAACTTTTCTAATCCACAACAGTTTGGATTTAGAAAAGGGAAAGATATTGAAAGTGCAATTATTCAATAATAGGGGTTTCTGTAGATGATATCTCCCTAGATTATACAAATAAGCATTAGGTAAAACATTGGTCAGAAATTAATATTGTTCTGGTCATATAAGTTCTCTAAACAATTGATGTTTCAAGAATTGAATGATAGTTAATGTGTTGAAAACAAAATTGATGAATTTTGATCCTAAGGGATTTTTGTTTGATTCTCATCTAACATTTCACACTGAAAATGATTGCAACATTAATACTTTATTCTGCAATTTTATAAAAATAGAACAGGTAAGTTCCAGAAAAATTCCTGGTAGTCCATTTGGATGAAAAACTAATTTGGAAATCCTATATAATGCACCATTAAAAGAAGTTGTGGAGAAATATTAGATATTTTTACTTTTTGAGAAACACATAAAACTGAGGAGATTTTAAGAATTCTCAATTTTGTGTTTTTGCACCTATGGCATCAAGTATTGGGGAGAGGCAGGTCTGGACAATAATTAATGCATTAAAAGTTACACCAAACCATTTTATAAGAACTATTAATTTAAAACAAAATGTACACTATATGCTAGATTAAATACACTCCTAGTATGTCATTTGTACATAAATAGAGTGTTGAAAATATTTTATAGTAGAAGTGGTACCAATGCAACTGACGTAATATATCCCTGCAAAAGATATCAAAGTCAAGGGCCTAAAGTGAACAAAACGATTTTTAGGTACAGCTTCATTTCTTAGGGTCCAAAAATGTATAATCCAGTTCCAAATTTCATTACACAAAATAATAAGTCAATATAAATATTTTTATTCAAATTGGAAAAATGGTTGCTTTCCAAACAATCACTAGATGATTTACTGCGAGTATTAATATAGCTAGAGATTAAGTTAAGGAAACAATGTAGTTCACCTAATCAGTTTTGGTTAGTTTTAAGTAGACTTTTTTACCCAATAAACTGTACATGTCCCAGAATGTTTTGCACTCACTATTTTTTTTAAGTTGTTCGCAAGCAACAAAATCTGATATATTTTTATAACATCAGGGTCTGCTGGCTCTTAACATGGTAGTTTTTGCCTTTGACCTGTTAATTTATTTCTTCACAACACAGGACCCTTCAAAATAACTTTTGAACATCTAGATCTCAGACTTTTTTGAGAAAATTCCGCTCATGACTTAAAAATTGCAAGAAAATCATTTAATTTAACTGAATGATGGAATGTTGGATTCCATAAACCTCGAAATTCACTTTGGTTTCTCAGTTGTGAGGGAAATTACACTAATTAATTAGTTGATCCAACCAGGAAAAGTCAATTCTGAAACTATAAATTTTGTTATGTTTTGATTGCAGTTGAGAAAATTGCAGAAATAGTTATATCATACAGGTTGATAACATAGTATCATGGAACCTAGTATATTATGCTTAAAAGGAGAGAAACTGAGTATTATGTCTTTCTATTAGAATGCAGTGTGGCTTGTTGTTCATTTCATCCAGTTACACGAGTTCCCAGAATGAATCTTCATTGGCTTGTAGTTCTCCGTGGAAAGATTTGTGACGTTTGGTAGATTGTGTGGGATGTACCATGTAATATGTTAGCACTGAAAGAAGCCTATAATATTATGACTATTGTAATCAATCTCATTTTCTTTTATTGGTGTTTCAATTTTTGGGAATAAATTGAATATTATAATAGTAAGTATTTGTTAAATTATTGTTCTCTCAATAATTAAAAGTAAAATCTGTTTAAATCCTCTAGTTAATGTAATTATTAGCTATCCCTATTTGTATTTATTTATTACCATCATTTTAGCAGCGTGTCTATATTCCCATAGGATAACCACCGCAGATGACCACATAAATTATTTTGCTAAATGACCACATAAAATGATCTATGGGATTGCTGCTGTCTGTGGACAAGACTGCAGAGATGCAGTATTGGGTAGAATGTATGTAGAATATAAGTGATGAGTTCAGTTATCAGCATCGCTGCGTTATTTGTAACATCCTATAATCACGTAAGGCTATATTCAACCCCCACTGGGTAAAGGATGGGAATGGGTTGACATGAAAAATAATCAAAAGTTTCTAATATAAATGCAGTGATCAAAGGTTTAGAGGTCGCTAAGATTATCAATAACATTTTGTTCTGGCAAAACAAAACTTTAGCTGAGAATATTTCATTTGACTAACGACTGCATGAAAGTTTTGTATTTTAGAAAAATTAATTAATTTATGGATATGAATTGTTTCTTACCATTACTATATTTCCTTCACCTCAAGAATGTCAAGACAATGTGAAGGAAGGTGTCTTCTTGTTCTGTTTCATAAGAGGGACATTTCATTGTAGCAATGGAATTTATAGTTTCATTTTAATTCTGTATTAGATATTAAATATTTGTTTGAATTGATACTTGTTTAACTTATAACAAATGTACTACCATACTTTTGACTCGTGAAGAATACTTAAAGCAGCTGCACCTGATTTACAAACTCTTGTTAGATGCACTAAAAGGATAGTGATGGAAATGGATAGATGTTATTTAAATGTCTGTTGATGTCCAGAGAATAACCGATTTTGGGACTATATGAACATCCTATAGATGTTCAATAAGTGGGACATCGGCACATCCAATAGATGTCCAAATAACATAACCACGGATGACAGATGTCCTATGGTACATGCTTGCAGACTGCCATGAATACCCAATGAACATTCCTAGGATATCTGTGTGCTATCTGTCATGAAATTTACTTTTGTGGTAGACAATGCAAACTTCCCTTCATGATTAGGAAGTTGTGAGTTAAAAATTGCATGAGACACGTAGGTATGTGAAAACTGGTAACAAGTGCTCCCAGCATAGCGACCCGCCTACGGTCACACATCCCCTGAATGGGGGTGTGGTGTAGATTGACCAGAGCAGACCAAGTGGATTTTGTGTACGACTATATTTTTATAGTATTGAATCAAAATTGAAATTTGCATTTACGATCTTTAGAAGTACATAAACGAAGATAACTTAGAATTTATTTATTGTTTACTGTTTATATCTTCCACTACAACAGGAATAAGTCAGAAATTGTGTTTGCAGTTGGACTTGATCACCACCACTTACCGGCATCTGACACTTCTATTATCATTATATTTTCCATCTCAGACTGTGCTACAGCATCGCAACACCATTCAACTTGTGATGTATCCTTGTAAATAGTTAAATGCCATGTCTCTTCCCAATTCTTTGTATACTTCTCTCTCATCGTCAATGTTTGCTGAATTTCCTTACACTTAGTCTTATTCACGTTGATCAAATACGGCAACCCCCACATAAAATCTCAAAAGTTCTCTCAACAAACTCCTGCCTTACCTACACTATTCGTTTTAATTTCTCAAAAGATGTTTATGCTATCCAAAGGTATATCTCACGGATGCTATTTATTTATATTAATACAAGTTTGTGTTTAAAAGGTATTTTGAGTATTACAAGTGAACAAGCAAGATTAATTATTATGACAAATAAATAAACTAATTCTCATACTAAAGAATAGTAAAAAAGTGTGCAAACTAGGTTGTTAGGCGATAATTTGACGTCTAAACACAGCAAACTACTAGAGAAAATTATGATGGACAATAAATTAATAGCATTCAATAAATATGGGTAAAATATCTTTTTTGGAGGTAGAGGTGAGTCAGTGATAAATATTTCTTTGGTAAATAAAAACAAGAAGATTAATGTACAACACTGGGAGCTGTAAAAAAGGAATAATTGGACACAAATTAAGAAAGAAAATCAGAAAATTTTACAGGACATGGTAAATTTGGAAAGATTGGGTGATGGAATGATAGATGCAAAGGTTCATGCATTACAGTTGGTGCTATTACAAGTTAGTGTGAGATGTGTGAAGCCAAAAGATACAGGACTGAGGCAATATATGAAATGGTGGAGTACTAAGATATGTAATTAGAAATAAAATATTAAATAATAAACCTGTTTGAAAACTAGCTTTAATTTAAGTGATGTACTAAAATGAATTAAATAAGTTAAGGTGTTTATTAAAGTAATGCTAATAGTGCCATACATATTTTATATAAGTAGCTCCTAATGAAAATAATCGTACTTACTTTTCTTTTTCACTGAAAATGACTTAATGTCTTTTGTTGAATTGTTTGTTTTCAAAAAGCTTGTACAAACCTTTTGCTGATGTAAACTGGCAGTAATTATTACAATTATTGTTTAGTGACCTTCAAATCATAGAATCAATAAACATGTTCTACATTTCTTTTTATATTCAGCAATATATGTATATAGAATTTGTTTGTTGGAAAATTCAATTTCTTTTGCATTCCTGCATGTATAATGATGCAAGACCATTGCACATATTCTCATGTACATTTCTCTGTCTGCAGCATAGAGTGACAAAAAATATCCTAAAAGTGTTATGTAAATGTAATTTTGTTGAAGACAGAAATTGGTGTATTTTCATATCTGCTGTGCATTTGCTGTCCTCCTATGTATTTTATTATTATCATATCTTTCATTTAGTTTACGAAATGTGTATTCTACGTCAGCTTGGTCCACTTGCACTGCTAAATATTATAGGAGCTTCTTGAAACAGTAAACTAATGTGTAAGTGTAGCAGAAAGAAATAATTGTACTGTGTCTATACCAATCTTTCAAGTGAAATACCACTAATGTGGGTGTAATGCATACTAATTGTACCTTACATACAAAAAAATTGAAGGAAAATAGTTGGATTGGTTTTTGAGAAATATTTGAAAGAGTACTTTGACCTTCATGTGAAGTACCCATTGTTTTAAAGTAAAAAAAAGATTAGAGCACTTGCATCAACAAGAAGTAAATTCTACCATAAATATGAATTATGTATATTCATCCATTTACTCAGAATCACTGCACACAGACAGACAGATGTTATGCCAAAATCCACTTTCTCTGAATCAGGGATACCCAAAACGGATATTTCTGTCAAAATGTCTCTTTCAAATTGTTTCACGATTACAAAATTTTCTATATACTACGTATATGAAAGTAAAAACATTCGCATATATGTTGAGCAAGTCATGCAAAATTTCGTTCATCTTAGAAATACATTCTTTGAATATATACAACTTAATACTGCCCATTATATTTTTTAGCTCACAAATTGTTAAAAATTTGCAGGAACCCTAAACCAACTTTTATGGCATTATTCTGGTTCATGTCATGATCACCGACCATTGTTAGTTCCCTATTTTAGGAGGTCTTTAACTGGATCCAAATGATATGAGAGATATATCCCTTCAAAAAAAGAGAGATATGAGGAAAAAAAATTGAATATTTTTCTTCTCTGTGGTTCTGTATTTTTATCCATGGGTGTTTTTTGAGATTCATTATTATCTCCTTGATCATTTTTTAAAATCCCTGGTACTCACTACAATTGATGTACTTGCCGTCTTTTCTGCTGGAAGCATCTTAAGGCAAATTAAAAAACCAAAACATAGTTTCCTTTAGTTATGGATTTTGTTTTGTTTACGTCTAGTTTCCAACCAACATTTGGACATTTACCATAAAAGCAAAAAGATCAATGAAAATTCTAACTTGGTTTTTAGTTTTGCAACAACTTTGCAGAAGAACAAAAGTAGAGACACCACTGCTCCACAGTTAGACTAATAAAACATTAGAATTTTTATTCCGTTTGCTTCCAAGAAATTCTCATGTTCATGAATAAGCACAGTAGTGTGACTACCCGGAAACATGTCTACAATCAACTGACAAAATATTTTATGATAAAAACCATAATGAGTTCATTTTTGAACATGAACTCCATGTGTTCTATTAGGTTCAGCTTTGAGGTTTTCTGAAGAGCTATATATGATATGTATTTACACCCAGAAATTGTAATGCAAATATATGTTGTGTATAACTCAGGTTTTTGAAAATCTCTTTAGCTTATAATACAGTCAAATTGTTAGCTTTTAATATTTCAACGCGATGTCACCTGGAGAGCTTAATTCCCCTGAAGGTAATGGTGTACCTTACTTCAGCTTCCATTTGTTGGTTTTTGTACAAAAGATGACATTTTCCTCTGTATCATAATAGTACCTCCAAAAAAACAAAAAAAAATTAAATAGTACCTCTCAATTTTCAAAAAAATGATTTTTAATTCTTGAGTGAGGTTGTTGAAGCACAAAGTAGAACATCGCTGTGATTATAGATTGACTTTAAAAGAGAAGTATTGAGATAACCATCTATGTATTCTCAAATCACGANCCTTACTTCAGCTTCCATTTGTTGGTTTTTGTACAAAAGATGACATTTTCCTCTGTATCATAATAGTACCTCCAAAAAAACAAAAAAACAAAATAGTACCTCTCAATTTTCAAAAAAATGATTTTTAACTCTTGAGTGAGGTTGTTGAAGCACAAAGTAGAACATCACAGTGTTTATAGATTGACTTTAAAAGAGAAGTATTGAGATAACCATCTATGTATTCTCAAATCACGTAATTGTCTATACTGCTGTTTTGTGCTTGAAAAGGAATAAAATATGGTAACATGTACACGAGTGTGGCCCTTACCTAAAGATTATTTTCCAGAAGTTAAAATTTTGTTGCTCCTATCCTGTAACCCTGTTCCAATGAACAAAGAAACATGTTTTGCAAAACTTCACCTCAATCAGACAACTGCAACACGACCCTCAAACGTCTTGGAGATGGAAGGTATTATATGCAAAGATTATTTAAGTTTATATACTTCCCTGTCTCAACCATTTATGTTTTTCTCTGAAAGAAAGTTATTTGTTCATATCCAGGCATACCTAGTAATTGTTTAGAAATTTCAGAATCAAATTTCTCAATAGTTTATACAAAAAAAAATGAAATAACTTGAAATGTTGAAGAATTCTTACGATTTTTAACGATGCACAGAACTTCTGTAAGAGACACTATTTTTATTTATGAGAACAATTTTTAAGGTCTCTGGTATCAATTTGTGGAACAAACTGTTCCTCAGTTTCGCACTTGTGAGGATTTCATTAAATTCCTGAATGAGTTTGACGCTTTTTTCCACAAGTCATTCACAACAACTGTCTTCTCAATTTTTTCAAATCCACTTTTTCAACCTGGATCATCTTTCCAAATTTTCTTGTCATTAGGAGGGAATTAGTGTTGATTAAAAAATATTGTGAAGAAATTTGTTTTTCTACAAAAGACAAAAACTCAATATTTCTCAAGGAGAAAAAATCATTTTGCTGCAGAATGTACCTTTTCAGTGTTTTTTTTTCTTTTTCTCATTTGTCTACTTCCAGTGTACCTTGAGCCGTATCTGTCTTAGTTGCTGTTGGAGCATTGACTCTAAATAAGGATAGAGTCACAGTTTCTGGAACTCTGTACCAGAGGTGGTTGGAAATATTTTTTGTAGAAACCTTACTGATTTCTGGATCAAGATCCTGATAATTTATCAGCTGACGCATAAATATGAAATAATGATAAGATGCTTGAATAGCTTTTGATGATTGAAACCAATCTGGGATGTAGACATGAGCAGAAAAATATATATATTTCTTAGAGAGTTGTCCTTTTGAGGCAAGTGAAAATGCTCTTGAAATTGGTAAATCTGAATCCATAAATTTCCTTTCTCATCCACCTTGAGTTTGACTTACAGCTGCTAGTATTTGGTATCTCGTTAATCAGTATGACGCCAAGAAATATCGTGAACTCCAAGAATTCAGTAATTATTTCTTTCTTGTTTTTGCACAGAAGGTGTTGAAAAGAAGTGAGATTTATTGCCATGTTTTTTATATCATGCCTGGAAGCTTCTGCATCTGTCATTAATATGTAAAATCCATTAATACCAAAAACTTCAGAGGGACAGGAAATAAAAACTGGAACACACCTTGAGTTGTTGGAAGTGTGGTTGTTGCTATGGCTGAAAATGGCTAAAAGACAATTTAAGAATTTTCTGTCATCTCCACCATCCCTGATGTTGGTCACTTGATGTGGAATCATTAGATTTTGATGCAACAAGCTAATGAGTATCAAAATGTTGTTCTGTTGTCTTCGTACATCCCACCCTGGCCTGGGTTTCTCCCACCCTGGCTCGGATTTTTCTTCCCTCCACGAAGTCATACACAGTTTGGACTGTTTTTTCTGACAAAGTTTATTTATTTATATAAAATTATAGGGGAGGGGAAACTTCTGAAATTTGCCTGTTTATAATTCAATAAAGTACTTTATAAAGTAGTGAAAAAAATGTCATCAGACTCTGAGTGGGGGGGGGCATTTATAAGGACCTCGTAGTTTTTGTAATATTTTATTTCATTCTGGTATGCTATATAACATAAATATTGACATATTATAAAAGTCTTACATGTTTTGATGTAATTTATTATGAAAATTTTGATAATACCTTATTAAGATGATGTTCATGCATTCCATTGATTAAATACGGCTTATTCTAACATTGTCCGTCAAATAAAAAAATGGTCATTAAAATAAAATTACAAAAGAGTCACCCCTGTCATTTTTCTGGGAACATTTACAGAACAGGAACAAAATTACTCTACATGAACAATGCCCCCAGTGGGTTGGTCATAAGCTCAGTCGATAAGCTGCAAAGAACATCATGTATATTCTAGGCCAATTTAACCCCATGACCCGATACTCATTTTACAGCAGGCTGAGCAGACAAAGGAGTCAGCCTGGATGTTGAGGGGTGATTTAAAATACCATACCAAAGAAATAATAAATCTGCCACTACCCCAGGGACCTGGATTGACATTGATGAATGGTCCCTTGTTTGCTTGTGGAAAGTCAATTAGTCTATTGTCATCTACATAGTTTGTAACTAGATTTTTTACCATAAATTATTTTTTTATGCTATAACTGGTGTCCGAGAGGGATGAAAGGTTCATCTGTGAAGGAACACAGTTGAGTTGTTCTTGTGCACGAGTAGAGGCAGCTGCACGACTTGCTCATGCTAGATTCCAGTTTCATTTAGTCAATACTTATCACAATGTTAAGTTGCATTCTTAAAATTTGTGCTTAGCTTTTTAAGACTGGAAAACACAATACAAAGATTTAGTCATAAATATATTTTCTTGAAAAAATGGGTAAAAGAAAAGAAAAACCCTGTAAAGTTGCATGTGCCCTGCAAAACAAATCACTTATTTGCCTAAGAACTTCCATATGACTTGTACAAGTCAGAGAAAATCCAAGAAAAGCTAAGTTGAGGAAAAGTTCTGTATAAGTACCTAAACTTAGTTTGAATTATTTCAGTCTAAGGGTAGAAATGAAACCATCTTCCATCACAGCTGGAATATCAATTACTTCCGGTTTGCAAGCAGGTCTATTCCATTCATGGAAAATGTAATCAACATTTTAAACCAAAAACAATATTTCTAAAAAAATGTTTAATTTTGCAAATATGCTTTCTTTCTCTCATTTTTTATCACATGACAATTTAGAAATGATAGATTGTATAATTATTTTTCATAAAATAATTAGAGATTGTATATAATTATTTTCAGAAAATATGTCGATTATATAATTATTTTCAGAAAATATGTCGATTATATAATTATTTTAAGCAAATATATCGAACCAAACGTGTTTAATATTGTCCATTCCTGCAAACACTCATATATATCTTCTTTTTTTCTTTAAAAAAATTGTTTACAACAATAAAATAATTCGGTTTGAAAGTGTTGTTTAAAACTGAGAAAATAAAAATTTATCAAAAATTCTTTATGATGTATTTTGAAGATTTATCTCAATATATCATAAGTGTTGAGAAAAATCTTGTTGCAAAACCGTTTTCTCACTTGTATAATGAAACATATATCATACATACAGACCATGGTGTTTATTCACCATTATCAACACGCTCACGAAATACCGTTTGACTAGATAAAAATAGTTTTCGTTTAGTATTATTTGTGTTGTGCCACCTTCTGAGCAAGATCACTCGACATCTTGTAGAAAACGTGGACTAGAGACCTAGATGTTATATTAAGGTCTCTAACGTGGACTGTGGACAAGATGGCTATGATTGTGAATATTGAGGACAAGATGGCGACGATTCTATGTATTGCGTTGATACAGTAAACTACACCAACTTACGAGAGATGACTTTCTTGTGAATAGTTATACTAGTTTTGTGATTTGGTCTTTTCAGTAGTTTTTTCCTGAAGAGTGTTCGTGAAGTCAGTACCTCTGGCTCTTAATAAAGTTTTAAGTAATTTGCTTTGTTCCTTAGAAATTGCTACTGGAGTCCCTCTGTGTTGGTTTGTATGTAATTGCTTGAATTCATGAAAATGCTTGTACAGATACAAAAGTTGATATCACCTATGCAACATGTATTTAAGGGTAAGAAGTGTTTTTGGCTAGATATTTAGCTAATATGTGTTAATTTAATGCGTGTTTGTTAGGTTATGAAAGTTGTTCTTTTTCAGTGAATTACTGAATATTTGGAATCGACGGGCATTTTTGTTATTGCTCTATTAGATTTCTTACTTATTATACATCGAAGCCCAAAATTTGATTTGGTAATTGGTTCGCAGAAATAATTCCAACTCCAAGGGTAGAAATTGTAAAGATGAATTAAATGTAGAAATGAAATATGGAGATGGAAAACTTTGATGTTTTTGATGTACAAGAAGTAATTTCCTTAAGTGGTTGTGAAGACATGGCCACTATAACTGTGAAAGAAGAAATGTATTCACAAGAGTCAAGTGAAGTGAATGCCTGCACACCTGACAACAGCATTAATACATTATTAATAAATGGGAATGAGACTATTCCATATCCTTCCAAAGAAAAAGGTCAAGAATCTGTAAATGATAGTGGAACTCCATTTTTCTTTGTTGGAATAAAAATGGAAAAGCCCGATGATTATCAATGTGAGTCATCTTGTGCAAATTTAGAAACAAAATATTCCTCTGAGGAATATCCCAGCAATGATGTAAGAGAATGTAATGTAGATGATCAATGTTTAGAGGGAAATTTGTCTTCAAAACTAAGCTACACATCTTGTATTGAAATCAAAATGGAATGTGAAGAAGGCATTGACACTTGTAAATTAGATTTTCAAACAAATGATACACCAGAGACAATAGACATGAACAGTAAGTTTGACTTGGGACATTCAAGTGATGAGTTCATAAGAGGAATTGAGTGTCAGGAATATCCCATCTTGAGTGTAAAGGATGAAGAGGAAAAAGAAAAGACTGGCACGCAGTTTGCTGTGTGCAAAAATAATTCAGGTGAGAATTTGTTCTTGACTATTAATAATACTTTTTATTCATTCTATGTATTTTTTAAATTTTTTCTCATGTTTTGTGAACCTTTCATTATGATTTTGTGTTTAATTAATTTTTCTGATGTGTTGAGAAATTAGTTAATTGTTATCTAGTATTGATCTACTTCTATAAGTGGTACGAAACAGATTTGGGATACGAGGGAACTTAACTGTGATTGTCTATGACATAATTTCTAGGGTATTTTCAGAGATGGTTCAATGACAAAGAAATGTAGAATTGCGTATTCCTGGAGTACAAAGATAAAATGAATAAGCACTTGAGGGAAACAAGAACTGTTTTGAATTGCTATCTATGGAAAGTTTTATCAAAAATGTGTTTTACAGAAGAGAGAGATGGTTTCCTTTTTCTTTTAGCATGTCTGTTGCATTGTAGTGTGTGTTAATAAATTTGTAATTATTTACTTATCTATTATTAGTGTTTTTGAAGGATAGAATTAATTGTTAACAAGTGTTGGATATTTTAATAATACTTGGTGTTGCACATCTAAAACAAGACTAGTATTGCAGTTGCAGCATTTATTGTTGTATTTGCTGACCTGCACAGGAATATTTTTAAAAATCATTTGCTCCTATTATTATGTTTTCCATTGCTATCTTTTATAATTTCTTTAGAATGTTGCCGTATTGAAATTATCATACCCTAAACTACTAATATAACCAGTGGCGGAGAAAAGAAAATAGTGCAGAACAATTTTAACCTTGATGTTACCAAAATGTTATATTTGGCTGAATGTGTTATTGTTTCAATTCATTATATTGAGTATGTTCTGATTGATTAATAGTGTTCTGATGCAACATCTGTCTCTCTGCAGAAATGATTGGCTTTTATGTTTATCAGTCAATAGAAAATCATCTTTGAGTTTCACTGATTAACAATCAAATTGATTTAAAGAAGCAGACAATCTTGGCCTGAAAAGTAGAGGTTGTCTGTGAGGTGCATGTAATGATGGAAAATTGAATCCTTCGTGTTTTGGTTGTTGGAAGATGGAGATGTGAACAGTAGTGTACCAAGGTGGTGATGCTTATTAACCGTCAAGTCCCAAATGATTGCACTTTTTAAAAATTGACTTTTATTTATTACATAGATAGACTGCTGCTTTTATACTACAATAAAAATTGCAGTGGCATAATTCTTATGGAATTAATGAAATAACATCCATCTGAAAATAGGTTTCTCAGTTTCACTGGTATGGATGACTTTTATGTAAGGACAAACAATTTTTATTAATGTGAACTGGAGCAAATTGCATTCATTATTTATTATAATGTTTCCTGCTATGGGATGTAAGTTATTCTTTATCATAAACTTGCAACTCCTTTGTGCAACTTGATCTGCTATTACGCTTTTCACCACTTCAAGACCAAACTTCTGCTTCGACTCAGAGGATCGAAACTTTTAGAATTCAAAAGAGAATAGTACGGATTATATGTAAATCTCACCCCTGAAATTCGTGTAAACTTTTATTTAGATAATTAAATATTTTCCTTCTACCTTCTACCATATGCATTTATGAAGTAGTTGTGTTTGTTAAGACAGCTATTAAAATCCCACCTCTGCGTTAGAAGAAATAGTTTAGTTCACAAACACATCACTTGTAATAAGGCTGATATTCATTGTCCTGACATGTCAACAACTCTTTGCAAAAGAGGCTCTTATCATTCAGGAATAATTTTGTATAATTGCCTTCCCAAAAATCTAAAAGTTATAAATAAATGGAATCTCTTTAAATCCACAGTTTAAAGCTTGTTAATGTGCTATTGTTTCTATGATGTGAAAGAATTTACAGATTTTAATAAAAGAAGTTAATGAGAGTTTCAATTTCCTAATAAATATTGTTTTCTACTTAACTTCAGATGATGTAAGTGATGTTAATGTCTCTTGCACTTTATCACACCATTGTAATAGTACTCTAGATACTGATTAAATTCCTTTTTCATGCATGTTGTTTTTGCTTCTTTTTGTTTTATAATAGTTGGCACAGTTGTGTGCATTCTCTCTGTAGCCCCATCGAAGCCTGGGTTTTCCTCCAGGT
Organism: Laupala kohalensis; assembly: GCA_002313205.1. Classification (NCBI taxonomy): domain Eukaryota; kingdom Metazoa; phylum Arthropoda; class Insecta; order Orthoptera; family Trigonidiidae; genus Laupala; species Laupala kohalensis. The sequence goes on along the minus strand of NNCF01128087.1, from coordinate 37,921 downwards.
TATGGCAGATTTTCCTTAGGCGCGAATGTCATTAATAGTTTTGTTTTATTAATCTGAAATTTTTACTGCACTTATATCTACAATNGGATAACAGTACATATTTATTAAATGATTTCTTTTGTAAATATTAAATCCGCCACTGCCCACAGGCCATTGATCGGAATTGATGGTATGGTCCCTTGCTTGTTTCCGGAGAGTAACTTAGTTTATAGTCCCCCACATGGTCATACGCAGTTTGTAAGTGCTTTTTGGACGATAAAATTCATATATATTTATATATTATCTTTGGACTGCCCGTTCTGTATTTTGCAACCAGCCTGGCAGGTGGTCAACCTTTCTTATGTAAATGTTTTATAACAGCAGGTTGTTGTTCTTACATATTCTGCTTAGAATGTCTAGTGAATCGAAAAAAATGTTTAATGATTCGAGTAGTATATTGTAGTTGTACACTGTCTAAATTCATGGTGATAGTGATACATGTAGCATTCCACTATCTGAATATAATTTGTCCATTATGGTCGTTTATAGTCACCTTCACCTTCCTTCTCTTCATTGGACATCCTCCTCATAATGTACCATTTTAAAATTGAAAACCCAGCTTTTGTATTTGTATCCTACAAAACCCAGATTTTGTAGACTTCTTTGTTTTTCAATTTCATATTTTGTGAAACTCACCATCTTCAAAGTTATTTCAATACCACCAAGTTCAATATTATAAAATAAGATAGTAACATTTTCGAAGTAAAATATTTTATAGTAATATATGGATAATTAACTCTCAATAATGTTTTGCTTTCGTGAGTCTCATCCTTTATTTTTGTATGTAAGTTAAACTTAAGTTTAATCTAAAATGTCTCATAAGAGGCAGACTTGAAAAATCTCAAACCTTCACTAGACCATCTTTATTAAGTAATGATGAGCCTTAAAATTTCTTTGGGATGCTGAGACTTGATGGTTTAAATGCAACTCAAATTTCAAGTTCCATCTTTTATGCAGTATCTTAAATCTAATGAAGCGGTAATCTGCTTAGAAGCATGTTCCAAGAAGTGAGCAATGACAGGAGAAGCTGTTTGTGGTAAAGATGTGTAGGAATTAATGGAAAGGGCAGGATATGTGAGGTAAGGGTTTTGTATCAGAACATTTGAGCTTCTGTTTGCTCGTACAGGTTTCAGAAATGTGTTCATGTGTGTATGAGAATCTTCTGTGATTGTGTCAAATAAAGAGGTCCATAGTTTGTGTCTTACTATTCATTGCTTTTTAAACAAGGTAAGCATTTTTTTGTGGTTTTTGTAAATTTATCAGAATCAGACCATGTCTGTCATTTTTTCTTGCTAATCTGTTAGAGGTAACTGGTAATCTCCTTGAGTAACTGTCACAGAGGCAGTTTGGTATTCTATGCGCACAATGTTATAGCCTTCCTTGTTTTTACATTATAATTTATTTCTACCTCCTAGAATGACACCACCATGGTAAGTGCACTTGCGTCTTTTTCACACAGGTTATCGTCATTATTATTTATTATTTGATGTTTATTTATTTAACCAGTGAAATTACATAGTAATTCTACAGAGGCATTAGATGCATGTTTGTAGGTCTGGTACGTAAAAGATTTATAAACTAAATTACATGCTATGAACATTTTATTTTCATATATTAAGTAATTCTTTAGTAGTATTGCAATTATATTTATCACTATAAACTATATATATTTACTTAAGTCCTGTAATCCAGTTACAAGGCTAACCAGTATTTAAACACTGTTAGACTTTTATTATAGATACATTATATATTTATTGAGATTCTTTTTTTCTTTCTTTTTTTTTTTTTAGCTTTTTCTTAATTGCATTCTTACTATTTAATAACTTGAGATATTTTGGTGATAAATTAAAGTTCTTAATTGCTACTATGTAACTGTTTTTGTTACTTATAGTTTTGTTCATTTTTGGTATTTGTATACTCCTTTTTCTAATATTATTCAGTTTTTAGTTTGTTATAATGATAGAGTAATGATTCGTGTACAAATAATTGATCTAAATTCAGAGGTCTATTTTCTATTCCAATTTTTATATACTATTTTTAATAATTTATTTTGTAGTCTGTGCAGTAAAATTCTAACATTTTTGTATATCCACCCCAAGCTATAATTTCGTAGGTAATAACGCTATGAAAAAATGCATAGTTAAGTGTCATTAGTGTTTCAGTTAGCATATATTTGGACATTCTGAAAAAGGTGTATGCAAGGTATTTCGTTTTCTTTAATAAGCTTTCTATGCATTTCTCCCATTTCATGTTTTGTAATCAAACATTATTCCTTAATATTTGTTACTTTCTACTCTTCTTAAATGCTTGTTACATATTATAATTTCAAGTGTTTCCAGCACACTACCCTTGTAATTGCAAAAAGTCATGTAGACAGATTTTTCTACATTTAGTGATATTTATTCATTGCTAGCCATGAATCAGTATAGTTTAAATATTCATTCATTCTTTCTTGTGATAGTTCCCATGACTTTTCTGCAGTTATAATGGCTGTGTCATCTGCACAAGCACTATTGAACCTTTAGGTAAATTATTTAAAAGATCATAAACATATAGTACAGAAAGCAGTGGACCAAGCCACCTTGTGGCACTCCTGTAGTAAGTCATGTAGTCCTGCTACTATGACTTTTCACATTTAGTAATTTAACTGTTTGTTTTCTACTAGTTAAGTAACTTGTATCATTTAAGTAACTAGTTATATTTGTGAGATAAATTGTTTGGTTTTCAATTAAACATTAATTTATATTTTTTTATTAATTGTTGTATTTAATGATAATATATTTGTTAATAAAGAAGAGAATTACAAAATGTCAAAAGTTATTATTACTGTTTCTTTTATAATCAATATTCATTTAACATGCTTTTTGATGTAATGTTTATGTAAATACATAGTGTATATTTTTTATCTTCTACTAATAACCTGGAGGCAAAAATACGTAATATATAAAGAGAAACAATTGTAGTCAATGGGAAACAACTTTTTTACCTCATGTCAAATCATTAAACATATCTTTTCTTTACCATAAGACAAAGTTTATCCTCAATTTTAATTTTTATAATAATATTTTTTAAATTTGGGATAATAATTATTGCAATAATGTGTTCAATTAACATGTCCTTGTATTGTAAAATCTTATTTGGCAATTTATCTATATTAGGTCAAATGAAAAACTAACTACACCTGTATAAAGTCTCACAGACAAAGGTCACCAGTAATTTAACGAAAAAGGGTTAATGGGAAATGGCACATAAGTTCAAAATTTTCAAATCCAATTGAAGAGATTGTTAGCACTAGGTACAATGCTTTCCTGATACAGAGTCCTACCCACTTTCTTAAACTGGTTGACACATATTTTCATTAGTTTAAATCATATTACCCCAGTTTAATTAGTCGCATGTATATGGATAGGGGTATACTAGGACCTAGCTTGGACTTACGCTAATGGGAGAATTTTTTTTTGAAATTTACTTTTGAATGAAAAGGATTGGCCCGTCCTTCACAGATACTTTTATGATATATTATGGTTGATAAATCTGTTTAGTGTTGATTTTAATAACACAAGTTTTCTTTTACATTCTGATTTTTATTCAAATTTTTTTAATGTCCTGTAAATTATTTTTTACAGTAATCAGTAGAATTGACAAAAACAAACTAAAGGTAGATCTTCATAAATATCAAAATACTATCCACTCTTGACAACGTGATTACAAAAAAAACTTTCTCTACATTGGAAATGCATCATGATACATTTCTTATTACAAATTAAAGAAGGAATTAAAGTTGAAATAAAACAATTACATACACACAATATCACTATTTTCATCAATTTCATAATACAGTAATACCACATTTTGACATATTTATAAATGCTGAAAAGATCTATCTTTGACACTCCTTGCTGGGTTATAAACTCTGAAATACTAATAAGCCCAGGCAATGGGATTCCAATTCTCATAATAGTGGTTTGAACTGGATCTATTATAAGAATTGGGGGCAGGTTCAAAAGGGGCAGAAATGACGGACATACTCATCACGAACCATCGTTCTCTTGCTGCCCCTTCTCTTTGAAACAAAATAGGTGTGTCTGTCTGTCTGTCTCTCTCTCTCTCTCTCTCTCTCTTCCAGCTCTGACCTATTTTGTTTGTGTGTTGGCAACACTTTTTGCAACTTTAGTACCCTAGATCGCAGAAATGTAGAAACATCCAAAAGTGTTTTGTCCAGTCACTTAGTCATTAAACTCTTCACATGGAGGAAAAGATTAGTGTACATTTAATAATGTTAAAGTCTCTGCCCTAACAAATTTTCAAAGATTTTCTAACAAAATTTTGTACTGTTATCATGAGAAAAAAACAAAGTTTAATTTTCTTTGCTAAATGTCTCACAAATTATGCTGTAAAAAGACTGTTTTCTTTTACTTTACTAAGTAGACTGAATGCTCTGAAAGGGGAGTTCATTTCGATTTACCATCTTGAATAGTGTTTGAGTTACAGTCTTCAAAGCGAGTCATAATTTTCAAACGAGATAAAAACAAGACAAGACAATTTGTCTTACTGGTTTATATCCACTACAATACAGGTCAAGAATCCTACAGTAAAATATTTTGCATAACTTTCTAACTATATTAAAGTATTCTAAATTATACCTCCCACAATTACCATATAAACTGCATTAGATTTGCTTCCTTGTGTTTCAGTGAAAATGGAAGAGCAGGAAAAGCCAGATGACTTGTATTGTTGCGCTGCTGCTGATTTGGAATACAATATTGAGGAATATCCTTACAGCAGTGACGATGACAACAAGAAAGGAATTGTTGAGGAGGATAACAATTTCTCAACTGAGACCAAAAGTATAAAGGCAGAGAGTGAAGAAGAAGAAGTAGATGTTTGTGAGTTAAATTGTCAAAGCACAGAGAATATTTTTATAACCAAAACCTTTGAGAGTCAGTGTGGATCTCACATTTATTCAATTGAAATGGAGGTTTCATGCCATGAATTACCAAGACTAATCAAAGCAAAGGTGGTATCAACCCCTAAAAGCGAATTGTGCTTCAGATCTATCCCAGAATGACATTTGATGAAACTCTCATTAATGGTCACTGTGAAGTCTCTAAAGAGACCCTTATATTGCATAAGCAACAGGGACCACATGGTCAAATTAAATGAAAGAAGAAATGTATATTGTATTCAATAAACTTTAATCATGAATATTTGTTATCATAAAACATCAAATGTTATAGATATAGGAAGTAATTTTGAAAACTGACTAGAACATACAAAAATTAAACTATATATCATATTGGAAATGATTAATAGTTGTGGTCCCAAAGCAATACAAACAAATTACATGTAAAGATTTGTTTATTCTATTTACATCATGACCAAATTGATTGAGAACTTGGTAACCATTTAGCAAGAAAAATCCGCTTTGAATTGACTTGAAAAGAAACAAAAAAACCCTCATTTTTACCATTATGTTATAAAACAGTTAAAAAGTATTCTCCTACTGTCCGTAACTTGACAATGGAAATAAAGACAAATACACAAAATATCAATGTTTAGACTCATTTATTATAATTCTTATATAAAAAATTAGATTTATTAATAAGAAAAGTGCAATAAAGATCAATAAATTGAGAAAGAATCTGTAAATAATACTTACATAATAAGGAGTGCATTGCAAGCGATGTGAAAAATACAATCTCGAGTTGGCATATGCTACACTCAGTAACAACGTTACTCAGGACTCTTTTCAAAGGGTAATAGACTGCTGTTAATAATAATAACGAAAAAAAAAATCACTTTCTTGGTGCACTGTAGCAGTGAGTCACCATCAGAAGGTTAATGTCATTATATACATGTTGCCAGAAGCTTGAAGGTACCATAGGAAATGTTTAATTTGATTGCTTATCCGATTAAGTCCCATGGAGATATTAATGTACTACTAGGTGTGAACAAATAATAAAGTTTATTCCTCTTATTTTTATTAAACGCAATAGTTTGTTGTTTTTTTATCAGAAGCAAACTGTTGTTGAAGATATTTCCTTGTAGTCTACATTTGACAGTACTGCATTGCATGGTCCAATCATAGAATATTCATCAAGAGAATCAGGAGTGTGTAAAATGGCGTCATGTCATAAGCAAGCATTTCTTTCTGTTCGTAATGTTGTTATGCTCTTAATATTAGTTCAGTTGTTACTTATTATTTGTGTTCTGTAAGCTTTTATGAATTGACTAGATTGTTTTTACTAATAATAATTTTAAAAAGAGTCAGGCAGTCTGTAGATACTGCTGGTACAATATTGTACCTTTAGGTTTGTACAATGTCTGATTGTTGGGTATTTCTCACATTTGTTCACTAATCACCTGACATTACGAAAGGGTACGTGAGTCCTGTTTATTCAAGAATTTTCTGTATTTTATAATTTGGTCTTGAAATAGCAAATTATGTCAAAGTTTGTAAATAATGTATTTTTACTGTTGTTTTAAAAAAATGACATGCTTCCTAGAAAGAAAAAGAAATTTAAATAGTCTTAAAATTAGTTTCTTTTAAATTGGAAAGCTGAACACAAGATAATTAGTGATTTAATTAGTGTTTTATGCAAGTACTAGCTGATTATCCGAGTACCTGGCTACTACCTTGCCGGGGATTTTTCTTTGGCTAATCTACTTTTACTCAGGAAAAAATAAAATCTATCTTTATTAAAGTAATTTTACTTACTGGCTTTTTAAACCATAGACAGCATCCTAAGTTTTCAATTCCAAAATAATACAAATTTAATACAAAACTTCACTCTACACACTACTCCATCTCGCTGGACGAATTTTCACGTCCCAGGCTTGACACAGCTGCAGCAGCACCATTTTATTAAAATTCTTGTAAAATCTAAAAACTATTCATTGAAATTTTATGACTTATGCATTTTATATTAATACGATACATCCTATATTTGTATTATAGTTTTATATTATTCATATTATTCGCTGCAAACTTTATTATTTGCTTTTCATTTCGTTTCATACATTCTTAACTTACATTTCACCTTGTTTTCTATATTGAACGTCATTGTTTATGTGACAGTGCAGAAACACACTGATACTATAATGGCATTACTCAACAAGAGAATAATTTTCATATAATATCAGTATTGATTATTTATATAATAAGAATTGTTTTAAAAATTCATTCAATTCTTCAAGAAAATTAATTGGGTTTATAATGAAATTTTAGATAATTTTTAAAATTTGTAATAATATTTCTGATTTTTTTATACTTTCAATACACAACTTACTTGGTACAATATAGCTTTGTTATCAGCAAATGTAGCTTGCATTGCTAGAAACCATTATTTATTTCAATATTAACTCATTCTTATCACTGAAATATTATTTTTGAAGATGTTCTCATTTAACATGGTTAGTGAGAAAATATCATGTGTAAATAGTATGAAAGTAATGTTTCACTAGATCATTCATAAGGAAAAGTTAGTGTTATTTCTTTCTGGGAGAATCAGTGAAGACAAAACTCTTGATAGTGAAATGTTTACAGTTAGTAAAAATACCAAAATAAATTAAAAAGTGTAGATATTATGCACTTCTGTTTTAGAAGAAAATTTACTCAAAATTTATTCTTATTTCATGTATCATGTGTTTTCGTGAAAAATTATTGAATATTAAATAATAACTGCAGTTTTAATAAATAAACAAATTATATTTACCTGTTGTATTCTCAAGATAATAGTATGAAATGTATGAAGTGACAAGAAAATTTAAACTAGAAACAGCCTCAAAGATGTTTCATAACAGCCTTTTATCATGTATTATTGACAATCATTTATTATAATGTGATTTCATTCTCAACCCATCTTTAAATAAGGATTTTTTAAAATCAAATACGAACTTTTAAAAAGGTCCTTAAATACATTATATTTTGTAAAAAAATATTCCGATTTGATGGTAATTAAAAAAATATTTTTGTAGTATTTAAAGTTATTTTTATATTATAAGATGATCAAACTGCACAAGTTGTCAAACCCTTAAGCTCTAATGAAAAAAATGCACACTCTATTTGTACCTTTGGAAATTTGGAGAAAATGTCACAAATTTCAAATGTGTCAAATAGTTTTGAAGATTTCAATTCACTTCGGGGCAAGTATCCACATTTGAAGATAAATCTCACAAAAATCTTAAAATTTTATATATTTTAATACAAAACAATAATAATTTCAATATACAAAAATTAATCTAGTTGTGGGATACGAAGGTTCAATTATGGATGATTTCATATATACCCTATTAATGGAGGTTGCAAATTTTAGAATCAGAACAACAATATTTTCCAAATCGAAAGAATCGTGGGCAGGGAATATTAAATGATGTGACATTTGTCGTAATTATACCAAAATCAACAATTTAGAAAGAAACGTTATGCTTGTATAATTTTTAATGCTCTATCATAAATTGTAGACTCAGCAATTTATTTTTTCTTATGTTACAAAATAAATTAATATGCATAATTTTCACCATTAAAAAAAAGACTATGAACTCGAGGTAATTAACTTCTTTTCCCTTTTGTTATCAAAGTAAAAAAGTTACTTGGTCTTTCGAAAATATTATTAGAAAACATTTACCATGTTATAGTTTAAGGTTTCAATAAATTTAATACCGTTTATCACATGTTTATGTTATTTGTATTCTGTGATTCTTCCTTGCATGCTATTTACTGTTGGTCCTAAGATGAATCAAGAATATATACTCCTGAAGACATTTTTGTTTGGCCCAAAGACAAGTTTGGATCTTAAAAAATCAATTTTTGAAATTTGAACAGATCACCCTCCCGGTTTTTTTTGTAATGTTTTCCTTGAAATATTTAAACTTTAGAAATATATTTTAAGGGTGCTCACAAAGCTTAAGTCGTTTACTTCTCTTTACTGTTGTAAATTTCTCGAACTTTTCATGAAACACATTTTTCCTGTTACCAACATGACATAGTATCCAGACTCGTCAATTCCATGGCTTATGCCACAGTTACTTATGCGCCTCAATCGATAGTGCAGTATTTCGTCTAGATTTCATATCGTATTCTATTTTTTTAATGACTTTCAATTGAACTAATTTACCGTTTTCTTTCTCTAGCTTTCAATGAAACACGCGGATCATCAATGAAAAGAATGAAATCAGTTGAACACGAGGAGGAGTTGACCAAAGTTTCCGGAGAATATCATAAATATTTTAATTACCCACAACATGATGCTGCATTTATTACCCAAACAAACTTCGATATTTCAGATGCGTTACAGAAACGCGCAGAAAATGTCACAGATCTGAAATCTTACACATGCAAGGTGTGTACAAAGACTTTTCATCGTAGCAGTAGACTAAAGAGACATATTCGAACCCACACTGGAGAAAAACCATTTTCCTGTGGAATATGTCAAGCAAAATTCTGTCAAAACTATGCTCTCAAAATACACCTGCGAAGTCACACTGGAGAAAAACCATATTTGTGTGGCATCTGTAAAGCGTCGTTTAGTAAAAAGTATAATCTGAAAACACACATGAGTATTCACTCTGGAGAAAAACCATATTTGTGTGTCATCTGTAAATCATCATTTTTTAACAATCGGCATCTTCAGGATCATATAAGAACTCATACTGGAGAGAAACCTTTTTCCTGTGACATATGCAATGCATCGTTCAATGAGAAAAGTAAACTCAAGATACACATTCGAACTCACACCGGAGAAAAACCTTTTTTGTGTGGCATCTGTGAAGCATCGTTCACGGAAAAAAGTCAACTTAAGACGCACATGCGAACCCACACCGGAGAAAAACCATTCTCGTGTGGCATCTGTGATGCTTCATTTAGTCAAATGAGTAATTTAAGAAAACACCAACGAACTCGCACAGAAGAAAAGCTATTTTCATGTGGTTTATGTGAAGTGTCATTTTGTTTTAGTAATTCTTTAAAGAAACACATGCGAACACATACTGAGGAACAATCTTCACATTTGAAATGTTGAGAAGATGGTTTTTACAATGGAACTCGGGAGACTTTGTCAAAATAATAGTCATTGGTGATGCCGCTTCTCTGCTGACATCTCTTCTTTTTTTTTATTCACATGCGTTAACAAATTGAAAAGAATTTTGATGCAACGTCTCTCTTCCATTAGACATATACTTCACTCATTTCTCTTTTTCACCTCCGTATAATTTTACATTGCAATGAATGAACCTGACATGAAACTGTAGTAATGATTAATTGGTGATCTTGAATTTTAAAAAATGAAAATCATATTTTTGCAATATTTTATTTAGATGAATGAATTTTACAGGAAACTGCTGGAGGTGATGAAATCACTCCAGATATGGATAAAGATATGGGACGACTTGGTGAATACTTATTACTGACAGTTCTACAGCTAGCGTGGTGGTATAAATTAATACCACACGATTGGGAACTGACTATAATTTTCCCAATTTTTAAGGAGGCAGACAATGGAGAAAAGGACTTCATTGCTGAGTGTGCCAGGAAAGGTGAATTCACAAATTTTGGAGCAGCATCTGATGGCTTCGGTAGATCATCAACTTGAGGAAGAATAATGTGGTTTCCCACAAGGACGCATCACGCTGGACCCCATCTTTACTTTTCACCAAATTAGTAAGAGGGTAATTGAATATTACACCGAGGCCCATATTTGCTTCATATACCTGGAGAAGGCATAGACTTGGGAATAGCTGTGACACATTCTGCAAGAACGAAATGTGGAAGGCAGTCTAATAAATACCATCAAGAGCAATTTCTGTACTTTTTTGAAGTTCTTTCCAAGTAATCTACATCAACAAATCTGCATTGCTTTGTCCAAACATGCAAATATTCATGTTTATTGAAAATCAATCGTGTGAATAATGGTGTCAAATCCACGATCAGTCCCTGTTCCAAGTGTTAGGGTATCAGTACCCTGTAAAATTGTCAGAAGTGACATCTGTGACAAGAGTCCAGAATTTTAGGTATCGCTGAGCTGATAGTGACATCCCGATACACACCAATACAATCAAACCACCAATATTAATGGATAACATTCTCACTGAATATCAATGGTGATGTGAGAAAGAATAATGTTGCAGACGTATTACAAAACTCGTGTGCAAAGTTGCTGGTACTCAGTTTGTAGATAATACGTTCTTACACTGTACTGAAATACTTCATGAAGATTTAAATTGTAGGAGTTTTGAAGAGTATAAGGAAGGATATAACATTTTGTTTGTGTTTAAGAACAATGGGTTTCAGAGCGCCAGAATTGAAATATCATTGTCAGTGCATAAGAACAGAGGTTTTACTGAGCATCAAANGGTTTCAGAGCGCCAGAATTGAAATATCATTGTCAGTGCATAAGAACAGAGGTTTTACTGAGCATCAAAGCTCTAAAGCATTTGACATGTTAAATAATAAACCTTGTAATAATTGTGACAGATTGGTTCGTAATACTTCTAAGTGTTGTAATAAAACAACTTGTTTAACTGAAATGTGTAAAAGCAGTATTAACAACTGTGCGAGCTGCCTTTACGTCATTTAGAAAATTCAGCAATGATTGGTCACCATACATTGAGCACTGTGTGTCAGTACTTGATCAATAAACTTAAACCCATTTGTGATGAAAGATGGGCACTGCCCATTCCCTACCTTTATTGGACTTCCTGACGAAAAACAGGCAGTGCCCGTCCTGTGCTTTGAGGTTGGATTTTGACTTATGATTACTAGATATCATTCATGTCTTTATTTCTACTAGTTCTCTGAATCTTTCAGAAGTTCATTATTAAATATCAATTGTTCTCCTCTGAAATTTTATTTTATATTGATGTTTGAGTGAAGTGGTTGTAATTTTGGATATGCCGGTTGGAAGAAAATCCAAATCTGTGGAGAGCAAGGTAAATTTTTGGGACACTTTATTTAAAAAATCCCTTCTACATCCAAGGCAATACCTTCAAGAAAATGCAAAGTGTGCGCAACAATGTGAAAAATATCAGACACAATTTACCAGTGTAAGAAGTTAAGTTCCCTTAGACTTAGAAATCTATTTTGAAATTTATCGTACTAAAACTAAATTAAATATTTTATAAATACAGGTGAATTTTGTTGAAACAATTTTTCTAATTCATAATTCTATTGACAATATTTTTAAAATTTCAAAATAAAAATAAATATAATTGTAGCATGCCTAAGGAATTGTCATTGACTGCGCTACTGGGGCAATCAAATTAACTCTACCATGGTGGTCGCAAAAATTCTAAGATATTTCAGACAAGAATGGGTTAAAAAGAGCATTGATGTGACTGATTATCCAATTAAATCTTCTATACTGAAATATATTGGTAAGGAAGACTCATATCAAGTGACCAGCAGTGACTAAAAGACAATGGCCAATATAACACATTATGTGTGTAAATTTGAAATATTAGAATCAATGTAAATTTTTAAAAATCAAATAATGTAAGAACTGAAAAAAAAAATGTCCATGATGATGATTCTCTTATTTGAAATTTCTGTAAAAGTTGCATCTTACCTTAACATCATGAGGTTAATAGTCAATTTGTAGAAACTTGAAATATTTATTGAGAGTTTAAGAACTAAACCTCTCATTGTGCTGAATATTGGAGTGTTGAGAATAGTGGAATTTTTAATACATGAGGCTGCAAAATACACAAAAGAATGATAGAGTGTAGCAGATGGTATAGTTGTTTATGTTAAAGGTGATAATGAAAATAGTGAAATTTATGAGATAGATAGATTAAAAGTAATTAAAACTTGTGTGAATATGAGCAATCGTACAAGCATTGAAATACTGACTATTTACAGGTCACATAATTTGTGTAAGACTGAATTTATTCAGAGTTTTAAAAAATTTCCAATTAAGTAAAGCACATTAAAATCACTTGGTAATAGGAGATTTGTGAACTGACATTTTAGAATTGTGCAGATCATTGCAAGGGTTTTTAAATAATTTTTGGAAAGAGGAAGCATATCAAGCATTCAAGACCAAATACAAGACCATCTGTTTCAAATTAATATGATGGTACTTGCATTAACAATGTCTTTTATAAAACAAATATAATGGATATTAAAGCATTTTATCACTAAATTCAATTACAGATCACATTACTTTATTTGTTGAAATGAAAAAGCGACCTTCCTTGAAAGAAGAAGTATAACCTAAATATTACATATTCTGCACTAAATTAAAATATAATGCAAGTATCATAAATTGGAATAATAAAGTAGATTCAAGGGATCCAAGTGAAACCACTGATTTATTCATAGAAAGTATTACTTTTTGTAACTCAAATATGAAAATTAATAATAAGAATCAACAAAGAAAAGAAAGGATTACTAAATCAATCACGGTGTCATGTGGTATTAAAGAGAAATTACGTGGTGCCTGGAAGAGAAGGGATCCTGGTAGCAAAGGCATTAGGATAGGGAATAAAAACGATGTAAATATCCTAAATGAAGTTATGTAGGTCAGGAGCTATCAGGAGCTGCTTCAGTTCAATTTGCAGATTGAAGTGTTGTGTGTGAACTGTGTTATTAAAATCCCAGTCATCTCACTTGGTGATCCTTCTAGAAAGTCCCTTATGTGGTAGCACTTGTGCTTTGTTACAGTTTGATACATTTATTAATGAAAGATTTACATTAATACTCATTATAAAATCATTCCAATAGAATAGTAAATTAATATGGGTAAAAACGAAACATGTTTAAAGAAATATTAAATGTGATATAAAATGTTCATAGATGTCTTCTCCTGTGGCGTTACAGCCCAGTGCGAGCCGTGGCATCCTCTATTCATAGCTCCACAATTCTCGATCCTCTGCCTTCCTCATCCCATGTCTCAGCTGTATCAAATCCCAAGCATCTTTCTGAACTGTATCTTCCCATCTGTTTTTAGGGTTTCCCCTCAGTCTCTTATCGTGTATTCTCTCCGAGAACGCTTTCTCTGGTATTCTATGATGAGACATTCTTTGTACATGTCTTAGTCTTTGGAATTGTATGTATTCAACTACATTATATTCCTTGAACATGTCCCATAATTCACTATTTTATCTTATCCACCAAATTTCCCCTTCTTGTATTGGCCAGAATATATTTCTTAAGATTTTTCTTTCAAATACCATTAACTTTTCTTTCGAGTTTTCTCCCAGAATCCAGGTCTGGCATCCATACATTAATAAGTGGTCTTGTAAGAGTTTTATAGATTATTATTTTGCTTCTTTGACCAAGTTTTTTTCTTAATAAAGTCTGCAGAGCAAAGTAGGCTTGGTTTGCGAGAAACTCTCTCTTTTTAATCTCGGCTACTTCATCATTATTATTGGTGACCTCTGCACCAAGTACTTGAACAAAGAGACTGTCTCTATATTTATGTTACCAATGGAGTATGTTTCAAATTTACTTCTGTTTTATTTATATTTACTTGTAGACCCATTCCATTTGCTGCTGCCTCCAGTTTAATATACTGCATATTGACATCTTTTCGACTTCTGCTTAGTATTGTAATAAAACTGAATAAAACACAGTAATATAGAATGGTGTAGTGGCTAACACTCACATTCTGAAAATTTTAATTGCCTCGCGACTAACTCGTTCCGATTAATTAAGTAAATGGGCTCGGAATTATTTAAATAAGTGAAGATCACATACTGGGGTTCCCTAAGACATGGAAAACGCACGAAATAAATTGACTTAATCCTTTAATTGCATGCCACACATCCCCCAAAAATCACACGTCATTTTCCCAATTACCGGAATAATACGTCCCTTTACAAAATAAATCCTTAATTCAATTTTACACCATCTCCTAAACACCAAATATCATTTAACATTTACAAAGAACAGGATAATTAGTACCGCTCATCTTTTAATGGCCAATTTATTAATTAACACAGGTATCAAGAGTTCGGAGCGTGGGCTCTAATTAATCCCCTCGAAGCACAGTATCTTCTCGCTTTCTGCATTAAAAGCTAAAGGTAGACGCAGCCGACCCTGGGAATGCCTTAATAATATAGATGACAATCAGTGTCTGTCTGTCTGTCCGTTGTGGTTAAAGGCACCGGAGGCCCCCCATCAGGTCCTTCGCGCCTCTGGTTGTCGCTCTGGCGCACTGCGTCAGCGTCTCTAAGTGCGCGTCGCAGGTTCGATTAGTTTTCGGCTATTTCCGAAAAGAAGAAACTCCATTAACTTCAACGAGCTGAATAAGCTTCACGCGGCCACCTCATAGCAACCTGAGCTGAACTGAATGTTGGGACCCAAAAGTTCTCAAAGTTTACTCGGAAAAATCTCCGAAAAGTGTCATTGTAAAAATGCACGAAGTTCCGAAATACCTGGAACAAATAACACGACTCGCTCTCCGAACGAATGTCTCAGAAATCAGAATCGAATGTTCACTAGAATCTCGAA
>NNCF01128087.1:8476-18688 GCA_002313205.1 Laupala kohalensis | reverse complement strand
AAGCCTAGAGAACCCGTATAAGAAATCCGCCTCTACCCGAAGGAAAAACGGAGAAAAACTCAGGCCAGGATGGGCAGGGCAAATAAACATGAATATAAACACAATATGTAATCAAGAAAGCAGAAATTACACAAACATGTTATAATATTGTATTGTACAAACCAGATAGTGTCTGTGCGTAAATTCAAATTCCTGTGTGTATTTTTTATAAATATCATTTCTGATATGCTAAGTTTGTAATAACTTATTTGTCCAAAGTTGATGTATTTTCCCAACCCATCAAGTGATCATTATTAATGCAATGTGAAGTAACTACACTTTATGAACTTGTCTGTCAGTATGTCGGAACTCAAGAGTACGACAGCGACTTAGGTCTGTACGACTCTGACATTGCCCTGAAGAAGGCCACAGTATGATGGCTGAAAGATTGGTAGTTGACGCGATTTGTCCCAGACGGACAAGTTCATACTGACTCTGGCCGCAAATACCTACGTTTTTAACTACACTTTGTTCAACTGATTTTAAATTTCATTTGTGCTCCTGGTGTACACAATACAATGGTTGTGTTTCTGCTTTTTTGTAAACATATTTTGTTTTTATACTTATGTTATATCATGTTTATTTGTCCTGTTGTTATGTTTATTGTTATAATTTCTTATTACTTGATCACCTCACCATGACTTAAATCAAAGTTGAAATGTAGTGAGCTCTTCACAGAAAATATGACCTTTTTGTGGATGAATAATATTTATAAGTTTTTAATTATTTATTTCATTAGATTAATGATACATGTTGAAAATTACATTTAAACAATATGTTTTTAATTAAATGATTGTTATTTATAAGAAACAGACTCCATCTAAATAAATAAGAAATTCTTCAGATCCTTTTTTACTTGANTTATAAGAAACAGACTCCATCTAAATAAATAAGAAATTCTTCAGATCCTTTTTTACTTGATTCTGATGAGTTGTTTTGATTTCTAGTTCAACATTAATATTTTTTCTTGTTTCTGTTGATAGAAATAACAATTAAGAAATGACTTCTTCGGGCAATAATTTTGGTTGCTTAGTAAATAACTTCCGGAAGATTGAAATAAAAGGATCTAAGGATATTAAAAATCTCTCGTCATTATCTTTTGTAGTTTTCTGGCAATTAGTTTTTGAATAATTGCATTTCTCTGATAAGATACAAGTATAACCTTTTTGACAGAACGTTTTCTCTCTTCATTCGTAATGTTATATGTTCCTGAAAGATGATACATGAAGTATTTATTCCTTACGATTGTTATTAAATGTTAATAACTTAACCAAGTGTATACATTTTCAATAATAAGTATATATTAAAATGTCTTACAAATATCTGGTTTACAGAAATTTTAAAAATTTGCTACCTTTAAATTTCTTTTTTGTTTATTTAGATAACGAATATTTTCTATAACACTTCAGAGAGAGCAACGTTTCACTTTAGTGCGATATTATTAATATATTTTTAAAATTGTGCAAATATTCTTCTTTATGAACTTGGTTGTGTCTGTAGTGAGGGTTTTGAGAAGCATGAGAAAGTGTGTGCAGTGATTTTGCACTGCTTGTATTGATAATTATCGCATTCATTTAGGGGTTCAAAATCCTACTAAGTAGAACCAGTTACTACCTTAATAATAGACATTTCCTTATTGATTTCTGACATTATGCAACATTGACACAAACCCTTATCTCCGAGTTTGATTTTGACAATGTCTCATCAAGCTAGAAATTTCACAAGACCTTTCATAAAATATCTTGTTTGGCAATTGGAAGGATTTTCCGCTAAAATTTTAAGTTCGATAAACAAAAAGGTGTTTTGGAAAAAACTTTTTCTAAACAAATTAGATACTTACATTCAGGATTTCATAAATCTAAATCCCAGTGATTTTGAATAATTTTAGTATGTGGGGCATCTGACAAAACATTAAGCTGTGACATCCTACAATATTCTTTAACATGTATGCAGAGTAGGACATCATATCTCTTATACATCAGAACTTGACTCCACAGGGTACAGTAAAGTAAATGCTAGGTTTAAAACCAGCGATCAACCAGCAAAAGCATGTAAGTGAATGCACCGAGACGACAGGTCTACCCCCTCAAAGACGGGGTGAGCGAGGGAAAATGCTGCTTGAGGGAGAAATCCATTTCTTCTAAATATTCAGAGGTAAAATCTCCTTACGAAGTGATCTTAAATCAATTAAAATATTAAAATTATCTTACATTTGTAGGAAAGTATTTGTAATTATATATTTCAGTTATCATGCTATTATTCAAATATGGGATTCCAAACAATATAAACAAATTGCTGTTGTTGCCACCTTTCTCTTTATTTTTAATTATAAATATTCTGCTTGTATGTGTATCTGGTATTCAAGATCTACGCCAAAGTCAACCTGTCCCACAATAGGTCACAAATCTCGCTCTGACCAGTTTGACCTCAGGATAGATCCAATACACATCAGGCTGAGAAAACCTTGGAGTCGGTCTGGATGTCGAGATGATATAAAATCCCATGCCTGGAGGTGCAAAAACAATAAACCCGCCACTTCTTTAGAGACCTCGATCAAAAGTTGACGAATGGTCCCTTGTTCTGGTTAGTGAGTTAGTCTATTGTCCTCCGCACGGTCATATCTAACTAGGGTTTTGACAACAAGTTATTTTTTATGTTCTTATGGTTACTTGAGGGGGATGAAATTCACAGTTGAGTTGTTCTTCTGTTGGACCGAAGGCAGCTACAATACTCACTCGTGCCATAATATACAAAGCTAAATTGTATCAAATTTATCAATACTTATGATGATAAGTTTCATTTATATTATTTGTCCATACTTCCATACTAATATATAAATGTGTAATGCAAAAGCGTGTCTCTCTGTTTTTTTTTGGGTAATTACGACTAAATCACTGAGCCGATCATGATAAATGTTCTGTGTGTTCACGAAAGCCAAGATGTTCAGGATGAACATCGGCTAACTTTTATTTTTAAAATGCGTGAAGAGAAAGATAGAAAAACGATTTTCCATCGTAAATGTCGATGAAATGGGGGGGAGGAAGAGAGAGGTATATTCGCTTACGCCGCCTAAACGGTTAGACATAGGTGACAAGTAACGGCAATTTTGTTCACCTCGAAGAGTTTTGCCTTGTTGTTGACGAGCCCTTAAAGCCCCACAAAAAAAATCAAAGAGTTTTACAAAAAACTCCACGACAGCATATGTTTATCTTCCTCTTATCTGTGAAAATACCTCAATTTAAGAGAATAATTTAAGAATGAAAAAAATATATATTTTGCGCTTTCGACAAAGATTAAAGAAACGTAAAATTCGGGCGAATGGTTTAGATTTCAGAAGCGTTCTAATGAAACGGTGCAGGCGCTGCTCCGTGGTTTTGGTCTCTGTTGCCTCTCGGAAGCGGAAATATTTCGACGCGCGAGGCGACGGCGACCGAGACGAGAGAGAAGAGGCTTTTTTGAAGTTGCTCCGACGAGTAAAAAGGAATTCCGAGCAACGCCGGCTAATCAGTTAGTAAAAAAATTTTCTCTTCTCGAAATGGAGTACATACAAAACGCTGTGCTGTGGGTAATTAAAATATCCCCAGTGATATATGCCCAGTGAGGTCGAGTTACCCTAAGATATTCCACGTGAAAAACGTAAATATATTTATGAAAAACCTCTTCTAATATAAAATTGGCCCTAACCGAAGGGAACCCCGACTGCGGGTTCTAAAGATGTGTTATTGTATTTGGAAGAATGAGACATATTCTTGATATCGCCTGAAGGCGTAAAAGTTATGAAAACGCCTCTGCGCGAAGGAAGAGTGTTGACCCCTGAAAAAGGGAAAGTCTCCGGAGTGTAAAAGCTGATCTTTCTGTTTACGTCGCAAGGTTTACTACAGTGACAAGGAGTGGTAGAGACGAGGATTCCTGGTTGAAACCTGGGTTCGTCGCTAATCTCAGAGGATAATGGTTTACTCGAAGTCGAAGAGTTTGCATATACCCTTCATATACATCTATAAATCAATATCGATCATAAAGTTACGCTTTATGTAGTTTCAGTTTGGTACTTTATTCTGTAAAATGAAAAAAAAAATCCTCAAATAGATAATTGAGGCTTTAGTATAAAGATTTCAAATTGTTTATGAGAGTTTTATTTTTGTGTAATATTGTATTAAATTTCCAATTTCAATGAATAAAAATTCAAATTGATATTTATATTGAACTTCATATTTTGATGATGTATCGCCTTTTAATAATTGAACTGCAAAACAATTAAATCCATAAATATTTGTTCAAAACATGCTGATGTAGTTTTAAATATTTTATAATTTGAATGTAAATAAAAACTAGAAAATGTATGCATTTATTTTATTACTTCTTGTTCAGCTGTGTAATTTTCGACCTATGTTACGCCCATATTTCCAAGTTATTTTCTTATTCTTTGTATGAAATGGCTACATATACTCGTATTTCCTGTGCGGTGTGGATTATGAGTCCATTTACCTGTGGTGACATGAAGAGTTTAAAATACTTTTTTGACCTATAAACAAATTTATTCTGGTTAATTCATCTCAACAAAAATTACTAATAGTTTAAGGGTTAGACTTTCTAAAAGAATAGTAAAACAAATATTAGTGATTAAAAATGTAAGAAACCAGTCTGTAGTAATTTGAATGAGTATTCAACACTTATCGATAATTTAAAAAAATACTTACGAAAACCTGTATTTTATTTATTTCACAAAACTTGCATTTAAGAAAAATTGAGCTGAAGAATTTAAGTCTCTTACTACAGCCCTATGTATACCATAGTCCTCTAGTTAGCAACCTTATATTACTATACCGCCTGTACAGTGAACACCGCATTACAGTGTAATCCAGGCAGGATCCAGGCATGGCCACCTTTTTTACAAAGCCATACCATTGGATTTGTGATGTAACACTGTGCGAACCAATACCCTCCTTCACGCGATACGACATCTTCAAGTTTCCTCTTTATTTCACTATTGATTTTTTAAGCATTTTTATTAGATTCAACTATAATAATTATTGTACGGACTTTCATATTTTAAACGAAATACTTTGAGAAAATACTTTTACAAATTAATAATTTAAAAAATTTTTTTTATGAATTTTAAGAATTTCAACCCCTTTTCATTCTGAAATTATAAACTTTTTTAGTTTTTTTTGTCAATAATTTTTGGTTTTGTGACTGGGTGATGAAAATATAATTTTCGTTACATGTGTCGATGGAGGGAGTCCCTATGAACTTAGGAGATACTTTTTGAAAATATAGAAATTTAGTAAAGTTTAAGAGTATTTACATCGAATGTTGGAAAGTCCTTTTATGCGACCAACAAAGCAGCGTTGTGTCAACTAGAAAAGTATTTTGCACAGCAAAATAAAATGCAGAAAAATTTGCTTTGTTCCTCGTGAATAATTGACGTATTCAAAGTGGAAATTTGATGCCTTTTTTTTTTACCTAATTCTCTTAATGCAGCTACATTCTCACAATTAAAAACATCTAGGGCAAGTTTAATACTCTGGCAAACCAAAATAGATGGGTATAAAGATTTGAGTGTAATTGTTCGACCATTCTAAAGCAATTTATCTTTTTCAGGGGAGTTTCAAGCGCTTGGAATGAAGCCACACATTCTTCATTATTATTTCCAAAACTTCTATATGTTATCTGCCAATTTTTTTATTTAGCCAATTATTTCTGACACATTTTAAAAGATGAACAGTATCAAAAATAAAATATAATGGTTTGTCTATACCAGGATTCGGATGGACGTACTTCACCCCTAATTCAGGAGGATCACAAAAAACCATATTGACTTTCTATTGATGAAATTATTGTCTGTAATAACACCAAATACGTGGAAACTTGTACGTTCCAGTTTCAAAATGATCATTCGCATAAATGAAAGTAATTCTTGTGTGTTAATTGACATCACAGGCAATATATGACCAACATCTAAATATTTTAAATCTAAACTATGTACTGTAAAAACTTACGCACTGGAGGCACATGTGAAGTTCCCTCTGCTTGACCAACAATACTGCCACCCTTAAAGTCAAATTGGGGTTTGAGGTGAATTTCTTCGATTACTAATAAGGCATTATCATCTTTTTCTCTCAAAAATGAAACTTTCTAGCACAGATACCCAAGAAAATTAGAAGAATTGTGTTCCAATATAGGTGTGGTTGAAAATTTACTATTGATTCTACTTAGTCATTTCAGTGAGTAAAGTAAAAATAGGACTACTTCTCAAGTATCTGTAGCAGCTAGGAGAAATAGAGTGTACTAGTGAGCAAAATAAACTAAATACTTTCATGAGTATATTATTTTCTTACTTACTAACTAAGAGGTTAAACTGTTCCTTAATAAAATCTTCTCTTCATTTTGTGGCATGTAAGGAAGCAAACTTTCTAAAATTTTCTCAATTAAACAAATTTTCCCTGATTGAATCTGAATGTACACAAACATCATCAAGTAGAGCATTAAACTTATTGATCCAATTAACGACTAATGGAAATTTAAGATGCCCGACCTATTTCACTTCTGTGTCCTAAACTCTCAGTGATACCAATCATTCACTGTTTATGACAAAATAGCACAAAATTTTTTAATACAGTACTCGATTAATCAATCACCAAGATATGAACACAAGGACCACTTTTCACTAAAACCCATTCATCAATTAATTTCACCATGGCACAGTTCATCTAACATGTAATATTTGCTCTTTTTTTTCATATATATTCTACACAACTTGCCACACCTTCTGCTAAAGCAACAGCTAGCATTGCATTGTCCAAACATTCTCTATGATCCTCCGAGTCCTCTCTTGAAGTTGAAGACTTCGTGTGATATGAAAGGCATCCAGTTACCAATGATGAATCAATCGCACATTTCAAAATGACTTCTTTAAACTGCTTCAGTCTTAAAAAACAAAGACAAGACAAGAAAAGACAAAAATTGAAAATAGTTTGGGACATTAGCACATTAACATGCCAGACATTCCTTGTTCTTTCAGACCAAAGGAAAAGTGATATGATGTGCTCGTTTTTATTTAAGTTCATACAAAATACCAAATTGATGAATTTTTTGAGACGAGGTTTAACGATTCGGGCCACTAACAACTGACCATTTCTTGGATCATAAGCAAATTTCTTTCATTCAATATCTTGTTGGAGAATGTAATTCACAAACCTTTAAAAAATCAATTTATAATTAGCAATGAAAATTATATGATATTTAGTATTTCGAGAAGGTGCACAGCCATAATACACGCGGAAAAAGTTCAATATGTGAGCCAAATTCAGAGTTTCACAATAAAAGCGTAGCAGATACACATTTCACAAACATGAACGAGTATTGATGAGGTTATGTACCCCATTACTACATTTTTAATATGGTACTATCTACAATTACCAGAAACTTAATCAATACAATAGTCAATAACTTAAGAACTGAAATGAATTCCACAGACTATTTTGTGAAAATAAAATCTTCTCGACGAATTCGTTTTATCCATTTCTTCCTGAGTTCTTCGTCCTTAGGGAATTTTTTTCTTGGGGAACACTCACTTTCAGTCATCATGCATAATTTCCCTTGCACGATAGAACGCAGCATTTTCGTGACATTATTCTTCGCCAGTTTTAATAATTTTTTATAAACACGCTGTTAGCGCAAGATAAAGTTCAGAAAACAATACACCGTAACAAACCAATCAGGAATTATTTATCTGAATATTGACCTCATAGCTGTGACGTCACTTCATATTTTTAAAGCGAAGGTGGGCGTGGTCCAGGTGTAATCGCCATTAGTGCTCGCCACCTTCACAACCGTTGACACCAATTCTCGGAGTCGGCTCAGAGTACTAGCACCGGCCGCTAGATAACGCTAGTGCCGAGGATCTGAGCGACACCTTCGAGCAAGAAGGTTCTCTCGGAGATGTCAATCTGATCACGGGTGCCTTTTGGCAATCGTTCGTTTCGTTCGTTCATCTGGCAAAAGATCCCCATAACAACAAACTGGGAGAAATTAATGGAAATCATGAAGGAGAAAAAGGTGCACTGGAAGGAAAGAAGATTAATATGTGAATTGTATTTATGCATCAGTGAAGATAAATGAAAATATGACAATGGGTGAAGGTGGGTAGAGGGGTTAGACAGGGATGCTGTCTGTCATCTACCCTATTAAACATTTATATCGAAGACATGATAAGTAAGGTATTAGAAGAAAGGGAAGAAAGCATTAGTATTGGGGGAGTAAAAATAAGATGTAAGAGATTTGCTGATGATATGGTGGTTTTAGCTGAGGACACAAGGTCGCTACAGAGATTATTAACAGGGTTAGAGGAGGATCTGAAGCATATGGAATGAGAATAAATGTTGGCAAGACAAAAGCGATGAAGGTAAATAATGGAGACGGTATTAAAGTAAAAACAAAGAAAGGCGAAATAGAGAAAGTGAACACCTACAGCTACATGGGAACTCTCATAACAGAGGACTGGAAGAGTATGGAGGAATTAAAAAGAAGGATAGGAATGGCAAAGGAAGTTTTCAACAAGAAGAAAATGTTATTATGTAATACAAGACTAGAATTGAAATTGAGGAAGAGATTGGTGAAGTGCTATGTGTGGAGTGTATTGATGTATGGATCTGAGACTTGGACGATGGGTAAGAGAGAGGGATAGAATTGAGGCATTCAAGATGTGGGTGTGGAGGAGGATGGAGAGAATAACAAATGAACAAGTGCTAAACAGGGTGGATGAAGGAAGAACACTGCTGGGGAAGATAAATGAGAGGAAAGGTAGCTGGTTGCGGCATGAGATGAGAGGGAGTGGCGTTTTGAAGGTGGCTTTGGAAGGAACTGTGGAGGATAAGAAGAGAAGAGGAAGAAGAAGACTGAAGATGATTGATAGCTTGAAGTGTTTTTTGGAAAGCTACAAAAAGTTAAAGGAGATGACCGGGAAGTGACAGCAAGGGAACAAGGGACCTGCCATTGGACAGAACACCTCATGATGATGAACAACAAACTAAACAAAGGCACTTACATATTTCAGCCATTCTTAGTTCGCATCGTCAGCTTGTGTATGCATTACCACCTATAGATACACAAGTCCATCCAACTGCTCAGTGATGTCATGCTTTGGGGTCGAGGAATCAAACGGTTCTCACTATTACTCGTATTCCGGCTGGGTACAAAAATAATGTCAATTTATTTAGCAATTAAAATTTTAAATCAGAAGGTAATTCATTAAAAATACTAACGCTTGTTGGAAATGATGATGTATTATACCCCTCCAAAATACAATAGAAAATAGGTCAACATTAACGTTCACTGCAACGTTAATGAAATTGACTAACTACTAATAAAACGAAGTCAAATTCAAATTCATAAATAACAATAAGGCGTTTATTGCAATAATAAATTGGTACTTTCGTGGGACGCAGTACAGAGATAATCCGGTACGAAAGTGTCGAGTTTCTGAACTATTAGGTTGTTGATGTATACAAGAAAATATACACTAGATGATTTATCTAGGAATCATGTAAGCACTTGAGAAATTGAAACATACATGCAATAAAAACTAAATTTAAGCACATCAAATTATAGTGAAAATAAATGAATGAAACACACATAAAATTCCCTAAAACATCACCTGGCAGACACAAAAATCACATTTTTTTATTTGCAACTACACCTGACTTCCAAGGACTTTACCCAGCACGATTTACACCTGAGACCGTCTGGGAAACAGCACTTCGGGTCTCTCCTAGCTTCACATCTGACCTCACATCATCCACCTCCTGCATTACCTCCTCCTGCACGTACCTCATCTCCTCCTCCACCTCCCTCTACTTCTACCTCATCACCATTTCCTCTTCCTATCTCCACACCCATTTCTTCTCCTGTCCCCGTTCTTTCACCTACTGCTTCCTCATCTCCCACGTCAACATCTATTCCTCCTGTCGCCCCCATACACCGTTACAACTTGCGCTCAGGAGTACGATGTGGTACTCGAAGGTGACAATCGCGTTCAGGTGCTGTGTGCGAGCTTCATCCGGAACTAGAAGCTGTACCAATTTCAAATTCCTCTCCACAATCTAACGTCGATTCCATTTCTCGTGAGTCACAAACTCTTTGCGAAAATAAAATAATTATATTTCATCATAATGT
>NNCF01128084.1:161066-177537 GCA_002313205.1 Laupala kohalensis | reverse complement strand
TATGGACTTACCATACTAGATACAAGCAGACTAGTTTTGGAAATGGCAATTATGAACAACACGAAAGTTCCGCAAAAATGGCATGAAACAAAGCAGGCAGGAATCGAATGGTTTAACACCTTTCGGAGGAGATCCCCCAATAGTAGCGTCAGAACGCTTGAAGGATGCAATTTGAGTCGGATCTCAATGTTCAACCGTGACCATGTGAAATATTTTTGAGAATTTAGAAAATGTTATATCTAGACAAGAAGTGTTCAGCAATGGAACCATAGTGTACAACCTAGGTACTATGACTGTTCAAAAGTCTCTCAAGTTATGGCAGTTAAAGGATAAAAGCGAGTATCGAAAGTAACCAGCGCAGAGAGAGGTACTCCAGTGACCATACGCTATGTTGTAAACGCATTAGGGTACACTTTGCCTCCATGAATGATGTTTCCCGGAGTCCATTTCAAACATCATATGATTTAAGATGCTCGAGGTGGGACTTTGGGCATAGCCATACTACGGATAGATGAACGGGGAATTGTTTGTGAAGGCTATTCAGCATTTTATAATCCACAATAGAAGAAAAGATGATCTTAGCCTCCTGATTTTAGATAATCATGAGTTACTCATGTGTGTCCAGGCTTGGAATTTGGCTAAAGACAACGGTGTTCGATAGGGATACCACATTGCACCACATTCGATAGGGATACAACAGCACTTAGAAGTTGATAAAGTTTGTATCGTGAGGGTAGCAGATGTGTTTATATTCTTTTATAAAATACTGCAATTGTTGTGTCTAAAAACTTTTTGTGATTTTGATGCGTTTTATGATTAATAATAAAAATATTTTGAGACTAATTTCCTGCAAAAAGTGTTTGAAGTATAAATAATAATTTAGTTAAATAATAGAGTTCTTTTGAAGTAAGAAGTTTTATTAGAAAGTAAGTAATCATGATTCAGTGAACCCCAAATTCCTCATTCACAGTGACTCAAGCATGGGTTACAGTGCATGAAGCCCCATTTTTTAAAAACCTGTTTTATTTCATTACTAAGCTTCCCAATACCTATCTTTATAATAATGTTCGAAATTAGTGTTACGGGATTTTATAAAAAAACTGGTCATTTTAAGTTGAAAATAGTAAACTTAAAACACAATGGAAGAAAATGATCCACTGTACCCCGTGCTCCCCTATTCATTATCTCAATTAGATCTTAAATCTGGAAGAAACACACCGCTTAAAGCCACGTCATTCTAGTTCGTACAACCTCTCTCTTACCTTCATTTTTACATTTTAGATCACGGCACCCTAAACCCGCCCAAGTGATCACGAGGCCTTAGATTCACACCTTCTCGTCACTCGATGTCAACCCATGAAATCGTTCCCCGCTCTTTGTACCCTCCCGATTCCATAATATTGCCGCTCACTCTACTTTTTGACTTCTGCAATTCCGTCATTTCCTCCCCTCTCCTAATACACCAATTCTCTTTTCTCACCTCTGCTATGTTTGTTCATTCCTCCTTACCTCTTGTTTGTTCTTCCACCGAAACGTCCTCCGGCCAAGGTACGGCGCGCGTGTAGACATTGGCGCGACGCTCCGAGATTAGCCTGTTCCTTCCCGGCAAACTTACGACGTCTCCACGGTGCCAAGTGAGGGCGTTTACGTCGCACGCCGTAGGCAAATCCTTCCTCGTTGGCTCACGGTCTTTTCTTGCCTCCGGTGCACTGTCTACCAGCGGCGTGGTGCGGTGCGGCACGGCGGTTGACCTCGTTTTACAAGCCCCAACCTCGGATTCACCCACATCTTCTTCCGCTCCTTCCCACGACGTCTCCTCCGGAAACTCAGACCGCCAATCTCTCATTCGGAATGTTTACTAAAAGTTATATGTTTCCGTTTCTCTGCTGTAACGATCGACGGCCAAATAGAATGGTTTGAAACAACTCAATGGTACTTTTATTAAGCTTGAGTTCCTACTGTTAAATATGCTTTCTAACATATATCAGTATAACTTTAAAATTTGAGAAGAATTAAGTGTAATCCATGAAAAGGCATATTTTAGTTAAAATATTCTGTTAAGAGTTCGAACTGCAATAGTCATAAACGTTTGGAAATCATGTTATTTCACATAAATAGTTTTAAAATATATTATCCATGTTGGTGTTATTGTCAAAATATTGTTTAAATAGTTTTTATTTCAAGTATATACCATTTAAGTTCAAAATAAATTTTTTAAATAAACAATTTATAACAATTTTTTTGCAAGTTTTATGCTTAGCTATTATTATGCAAATGATTTATGCTTAGACTTGGAGATTTTCCAAAAAGATTCTCAATAAGAAAGAAATTTATTCAACATCAAGTAAGGGGTAAGGAAATATCAGTTTTTAAGTGACCGATTTGACGTGGAATGTCCATATATTCTTTTAAGAATTATAATTCTGGTGACTTTCCATTTATTCATATTGTACTGATAGTATTTTATTCATTCGAAGATGTAATGGAATGGAATATGTTTGAGAATTTGGTTACTTCTGAACGTGAATCAAGGTTAGACTTACTTTATAAGCGTGAGTAAAATTCATTAAAAATCTGGTTATTTTTTAACTAGTCAATAACCTGGTAAAAACGGATGATAGACAACTTACTTCATAATTGAGAACTGTTATGATGCTGTATCAATGTTATCTCAAAGCTTTACCGTGACTATTTAAAAAAGGAAATAGTTATATTATTTAATTCTTTATTAATTAAAGCTAAATAGTTCTATTTACTTATTTTTCAAGCTCAACAGTTAGATGCTTTTAACTTGAACATATTTCGAGGTGGATGATGATTTGTCAATGTGTACTAGTTGTAGTATGTACTCGTTTAATTTATGCTTCACTGATAATTTTTATGTATCATCTTTATATAG
The DNA here is from genome assembly GCA_002313205.1 of Laupala kohalensis. Classification (NCBI taxonomy): domain Eukaryota; kingdom Metazoa; phylum Arthropoda; class Insecta; order Orthoptera; family Trigonidiidae; genus Laupala; species Laupala kohalensis. Next base: position 174,638 of record NNCF01128084.1, on the reverse strand, counting down.
TGTAGCCTCTTATTGATTTTGTATAAAGTAAATACCACATGAGCGTAACACAATTTCGTCGCACTTTAAGATGTAATCTCTGCCGCTCCACTGCAGCACTCATCCTTCTCAGATTTTCCAATACATTGATCGACGCGAGAGCATGAGCCCCCTATGTCTTTTCCGGATAATAAAAGAGGTTTATATCGTCTACTTGGTCAAACACATAATCTTGTCCAATTTTTGGTCGGGAAAACAATTTTTACTTTAAATTCATGTGTAATAAATTTTTCAAACTAAATGATTGATTTAAGTAGCGCATTTTAATGGGTAAAATAAATTGTTAAGGATATCAAAGTTTACTAGTTCGTAAAATCAGAAAAGTGGGTTTAAGAGAAAGAATCAATGGACTGTTTCCTCAAACATCATGTTTGAAATACTGGGAAGTAAATTGATACAAGAATATAACAGATTTGCTTGAAATTGGTATCGTTACATTATAACATTGTGACAGACTCTACAACGAGGTCCAACAATTTCAATGTTCTTTAGGTCTCGGTGTGACAAATAAACATTCCCGCACTGGACTCTTTTCATCCATCCTCGCAGAGATTCATCAGCTGGTCGCCAGAGTGGAGGCCAGTCGGTGGCGTCCTGTTTTCCACGCCTCTTTGTCCGCATTTCTATTCCCTTGAACTCAGTGGATACGAGCCAGACGTCTATTATACTGTACACTACCCTCTCTCGTGTCGCTATTGCAAAGCAGGACTGAATAATGTGTGGTCTCGCGTTCACTATGGCGGGAAGCTTGGAATTTTCCAATGAGAAGTCAAATCCTTGGTTTCAGAATTCTATCCGTATTTCAGCACTGATTTAAAACAAGTTCGCTACGCATATTTATCAAAATGTTTCCATTTCAGTGGAATCAATCAGGTGTTGCGCGACAGAAATTGGGTTTTCTTTTTGGTCAGCAGAGAGCAGATCTGACTTGATGGACATGTGCATCACACCTGTGTTTTCAACAACCTATCCATTACTGCAACTCATCATATAACACACGTACGGTAAGTCGGCGACTTTTCTTAACAACCAAATGCACACCTTTAATAGTTTTCTCAGTTTTGTTGCTTACCGGGTCTTCCAGGGTCATTCGTCGCCTCCCACGTTCTCGACCATCTTGAAAACTTTTGAATTAGTCGTAAACTTGCGTGCGGATCATAAAATCCTTTCCGTATACTTTCTGTAACTTTAAACAAGTTCCGCAAAAGTATCATCAAATATTCGACAAAATTTGAAGTCGAGTTTCTGATTGACTTTCTGTTCTCGTTCTGAGAGCAAACCTAACTCACGATATACTCTATCACGCCTTAAAATTCAAAGGTAAAAAAGCTCTTAATCAATAAATGTATTTTTGGGATGGTTCATTTTTATCAATCATATTGCTTAACTTCAATTAATATAATACAATTATATTTAGTTCTTTTGTATATTTCGTTTTCAACGGTCAATTTAGTGTAGCGAACCAATATACATTGGCTTGCATATCCTACAAAGATATATGAAAGAATAATACACAGTTCAACACAGTTTCTTTTTTTACGTTTTACAAAAATATTTTTTGTAGATGGTTTTTCTCCACATGGAGGAAGAATACCTTTGAAAAAATAATTGTAAACAAGATTTTTAAAAATGTACACGCACTTATTGACCATTGGAAATAAATATTTACGACATAGTTTGAACAAAAAGTTGTACCAACTGCAATCAACAAATATTGCTATATTTTAGGCGACTCGATGAAAGATGTCTTATTCGAATGTATGTTGGGACTTATGTGCTATAATTCTGGTATTTTCTGGATTAATATATGTAAAATGATGGACAATTTTAAAAAAATAAGATAATTTTTCAAACATATGATTTAAGTATCCACACAATTGAATACTGTCGATGTGTGTATTTTAATGGTATCTTCAAATAATAACAGGGACAAACATACGTACTGAGGATATTCATTGTTGTATTATTTCTTGAAGTGCTGCACACCTCCCGTTTGTTCAAATTTTAACATCTCCCCACTTATAATCAATATGTGTACAAAGTAAGAACATTACACTAACATTACGCTTCGCGAGCGATGGATAAAAGAAGAAAAACAGAAATATTTGAAACTTTCTATCTTTGTTCTATCTGTTATCTACGGTTTCCAACGATGTTTAGATAAACTCTTGCCACACAATTCCCCTAAAATTTGTACACCCTCTTTTTCTTAGGAGAACTGTATTATTTTTCAGCCAGTAACAGATGGTTCGTTAATTATTTTCTTTAACTACTCTAATAAAATTGACAATTCGTTGAAAAAATATACACCAGTATGAACTTGCCACAGCAAATCAGAACTCGAAAATTGACACTTAGGCCTTCAGTCCTACCAAATTAAAAACCATGTAATTAACAAACTGTTTTGTAACGCCTTTTAATTAGATGGTATACTACACTAAATAATTCCCACAAAAATATGAAGTGCAATTAAGCCATACTCAGGTCAAGAAACCTCATTGTCATTCGGTAACTTCTAAAATGTATATAAGAGGATGAAAAACCCGGATAATCTTTCACTCTTGCAAATAATACATAGAACATGAGACAACAGAATCATTGGTTTACTACCCCTTAGTTATAATACTATTCCTAATGTGGTCGAGTTTCATATTCTCTTATTAAAACATGATAAAAAAGGCGTGTAGTAGAAAATGTTTGTTATTTTAAAAGAAGCAATAACAAGTATGTAGTTTACTTATGAATTAATTTTGCGGGGGACGTGAGCAGTCCAGATATTTTTGAACTATTCCAAATATTGTGGAACGATAAAATACTTACGCTGAGTCGAACAAACTGTCCCGTGGGCTTTGAGGTGTATCCAAGGGGTTCACGAAGAGTACTTCCCGCTCTCAATAACGTATAACCTCTAACCTTGCGCCGCCAAAGAGCCCTTCTGAGAACTATCCCTGTGATAAATGCCAATCAGGACGTGTCAATATACCTACATGCGAACCTGTCGGGGGACTACGCCGACCAGCTGTCGTGGCAGCGAAATACATCACTGAGGATCCCGCGGTGGAATGGAAGAGGGATTGGAAGCGGCATGCGTCATGTTAATACCACCCGTGAGCACAGGAACTTTGCCGGATGGTCCCATCTTCCTCGAAGCATCTGGGTCGCGTTGAATCAGGTGCGGACGCTCAGCGGTTTATGCGGCGACTCCATAGGTGGGGCATGCGAGACTCCGGTGCGACTGTGGTGATGTGAAACAGACTATAATCCACTCTGATATGTAATAATCTCTGGTTGTTCTCTCAGTTTTGTGGGCAGTATGGATGATTTTGTAAGCTCATCGATGGCTTAAATACCTACACATTAAATTGTAATATGTCATTTGTGATATGCCACCTAGGCCAACTGTATTTTAACGTGTTTTATGTAGTTATTTCACACTAGTTGATGTGTTTGGTTTTATTATTATATACGCTGAATAAAAAAAGAAGGGTACTAGCATCGAAATTATGAAGAGATGTGACCAGACTCGATCCGACCGGTTTGACCCTAGGTACTTGTATAGCAGGCTGAGTAGACCCATGAGGTTAGTTAATGACGCTGTGTGATGAAAAATCCCACATCCTATCGGGGCCCGACCACAGGCCGTCCAGTCAGTAGCTTAGCATTCTATTTACGAACCACGCTGACTTATGCTAATTGTGAAATGAAATTTATTAGTCTCCCTGTAATTATATTTAATTTTAATTTATACGACGACTTTACACTGGTGAACGTCAATAATATATGTGTTTTAATAATGCATGTGATATCTGCTCTTGTATCTAACATCCGTCTGGAAAAGGTGTGGTAAAACCTTACTTGAAAAACTATTGTAGAAACTACTCAGTTCAACCAAGCGAGTATGAAACTCATCGCTGAGTTGCTGTCTGCTGGTTATTTTCAAATTATATTCTAAGATTACGAAATATTTCTTTATTGCAGATGTATTGTGATTGAGAGTAGAGGGGTAGACTCTGCCTCCTGGGCTCGTATCTTCACCACTGTTACAACAGACAAAAATCTTGAGCGCGATGAAAGAAGAAAGGAGAGAGAGGAAGAGAGAGCTTGTGCGTGGGAAATACGCACTTCGTAAGATACGCTTGCCCGTGTGGGGAATTTCTCTCTAGTGCAGAGAAAGTTTCAAACAGAGATCTCCAAGTTGCAATTCTCTTAAGAGGCTTGTCTTCGCCTTCTCAAGGTATACAACCCATCCATTTCGCATTGCCTCTTTGGTGTGGAGTATTTGAACGAAACTTGTGTATAGCACTAAGTGATGAACCGTCTTTTTCCGCTTTTACCCGCTTTATTACATTTAATATTAAAACGTGATGGAGAGAGAAGTTTTCATTGTTTCAAAGGAGAAAATTAAAATTATTACATCTTTGATGTCTCAGAATATTTTCAATTGAATAATATATTTGTAATTTCAAATAATGGAAGAAGGAAGATAGAGTTTTTTATTTTCAGTGCAGGTAATTATCCAGTTATCCAACACACATTATTTCATAAGTTAAGATATTTATCACTGTAAGTTACAATATTTAAAATGATAATTTATATGATTCAAATTACGTTTTATTCAGTTGAGGTCAACAATTTTTTTTTTTGAATTTCATAGAAGTTCCGAGTAAAACATTAATTTTGATATTTTTAAAATTGTCTGCAGTAAAGTTTTCCTATTTAGATAATATTTCGATATTGATTTATTAAAGAAATATTTAATTCTGCTTTCTCTTGTTTTGGGGAAGACTTTTATGTAGTTATTTCATTATACATTTATTTTACTTTATTTCATTACATCAAAATTTAATCCAGAAAAATTTTCAAGATATTTTCGTTTTGAAATTACTGACCTTGTATTAACTTGATGTGAAATAGTTAAAATAATAAATAACCAAATGAAACAAATCAATTTAATATGTGGGAATAAAAACTAAAATAAACATGTTTTGGTACAACGATTATGAATGCAATCAATAATTAAATTATTTTATTGAAAAGAGAAATGCATAAATATCGATGAAAATGATGTGAAGTTAATTGATAACAAACCACGTTATGAATTGTCAAATAAATGTCAAATGGTACAAAATGTACTAATAAATTGAATTTAATCTGTTGTGTTTAATTGTAAAGTAACATTGAACTAAGTATTTCTACTAGAATCCGTAAATTTCGTAACTTGAATTAATATTGTTGCAAATACTTAAGGTCAAGGCCTTTCACCCTCGCGGGACACGTAGTCAAAACTTCAATACATCGCGAGCCTCATAGTTATTAAATATAATATAATTCGGTGAATAATTAATAAAAAATTATTTTTGTGCAATTAATTCCGTTAAATAGGCTGTGGTTCGTCAGATATAAAAATTAAACGAAAGAAAACAAACTAAGGGTGTCAAACATTTTATTTAAGAAAATAATTTGTACGAACACGCAATATACATAGAAGAAACATCTTCCCAAGCAAACGTTCTTCTCTTTTATTTCAAAACTTCAAGATTAGTTTTTTTGTTATCAAGACCAAAACAGTTTAGTCCCTTCGGGCCGTATAGCATTGTCACAGGTTGTCGATCCCAGCTTTCGGTAGTGTGTAAATTATAGCTTACTTTTTAAAGAAGCATGTAATCAGTACGAGTAACGTATTCTCTGCGTAGTTAACGGAGTTTTGACAGATTTGATCATGTTGTTATCTCACCTAGAATACATAATATCTTCCTGTAAAATAATTGTCTTATCCATAATAATATTTAATTATTCCGTAGTAACACTTTTGTCGCAAAGATACTCTTCTCATTAATGAGCAAAACAAGCATAAAATGTTTTATTATTCATTGCGTAGAGTATTGCGTTTTTTAAATGTGAGCTCAACAAATATANGTAGAGTATTGCGTTTTTTAAATGTGAGCTCAACAAATATATACATTAAGAAACAGGAAATATTACATTTCCTCAGCATTCAGAAACAGTGTTCGTTGATAGTAAGGATGGCGTTTTCCTTTTATTATTGTCATCATTTAATATTTTAAATTGTACAACTTAAGAATAAGAGTTTTATAGAGTATATGTCAACAAATAAATAATCATTTGTTTTCTAAAAAAGATAGCTGGAAAACAACGCAGAGAAGATAAGTGTTATTCAATTAGTTACCAAATATAATTTTTTCATGAAGAATCAACCAACCTTTTTGTTTTTTTTAAGGATTTATAATATGTTTTAATAGAGAAATGAATAATATACTTTTGTTTCATTTCAGTTACTGACCCGAGCGTTGCTGTATTCTGGCTTTAAAAGTCCTGAAACAACTTTTAACCGATGGAGTCCCTGAATGATGCGGTGAGTTCATTTATTTATTTTGTGCCAAAATTTCCGTTGCATTTCTGAGAATCAAGAATTCTGTGTGTTCAGGCATAGAGTATAATTATCCTGTCACATCTAATGACATGTAAGTTACCTATGTTATAATGATGTGTTCTCCGTTGTATGTTAAACGGATTGATCGAGAGTATCTACGTTGAACGGAAGATGCGTAGTTCATTAACAGTAGAAGATGGTTAGTTCAGTGACATTTAACTTACGAATTTAGAAGATAAGGATAATTAAACTGCTTGGTATCTGTTCTTCGTAATTTTGTACTCAAGTTGCTTTGAAGTCAAGATAAAACTAAGTATAACATTAGGAAATCGAATTAAAAGCAACTTGGTTGACATTGAGATAATTACGCCTAGTGAAATTTAATCTTACTTTGTATGTAGGTGTTAGTAACAAAAATATAATTTGTAACAAAAATGATTTATTAATTTAGTAATGTGAATCGAATTAAGTAATACAAACAGGACACCATTTGTAAGCAGCGTGACCTATCATTAACTTGTATGATCTAACGAAGTTGGCAATAACGAACAGCTAGTATGCTGCAGGTCCACTGTGACATCCCGGGACCGATACGTGAGCCCGGAAGCACCTTTACGATTTTATCCTACGGACTCGGGTACATTAGCTACCAGTCGGTGCTATTTGCGTTCCGGGCCCCCTACTCGCACAGAGTGGGCTATAGGAGGGGAGTCGGAGACTGCCGACCCAGCCGCACTCTCCCGAAGGTTCAGACCTACCAGTAGGCGCACTGGTAGACGGGGAGACGTCTAGCTGTCGCCTTGCTACTGCTATATGCACTATCAGTAGCCGAGCAGCAAAACTACTCACCGATCGGAAGCCGGAGCTTACTACCCGTGACACCAATGGGGAAACCACTGCCTGTAGGAGGTCAACCCAATTAAGGGGCGCCAGGCGAGTGAAGGGTCACCCGCCTGACGGCTTTCGCCCCTACCCCGCCTACTCGGTTTTAAGTGCTGAGTGACACTCGAAAACGCGCACAGATCACTACCACTTTGTGTAATCCCCAGCGTCCGATCCTTTGCCCGGGTGGGTAGCCCGATGTTGGGTCCGGGTGCTCTGGGGCTTGGCCGTTCGTCGAGTGGTCCTCAAAACGTTTTCTCTTTTGATCCAGGTATACCACAGGGGGCTACCCTTCACACATAGAGCCATGCCGAGGGCAAGCCCTCTCCCCATGTTAGGGGATCCAAGGTGGATTCTCGAGCGTTTGATGGGTAACAGTCGAACGCACTTTGATTGCCTCTACCTCCTGTCCAAGACGTCCGTTCCTTTTGCCCAGCGGTATCTAGGATCACGGCAGGATACATGTCCCGGTAGAAGTGCGCTCAAGGTGGTGGAACACAGTGCACCTCCCGCTATTAGAAAGGTTTCCCTCTCGACGGCGGGACCGTCGAGGTCCCTTTCGGGGTTTTCTGATCGTGTTAGACAGGTTTCCCCGTCAGCGTGGGACGAATAACCGCCGATGACTGGGGTGATAATGTTTTCGCTCATCTCCAAGTCATCCCGGGTTCGATTCCCGATGGGACCAGAAAATTTGTAGCATATCCCAGTTCTTATAGCTGTGACTACTGACAAGCAAACCTTCCTTCCTCTATCTAGCTCCTCCTAGTATCAATAACTCTAACTATCACTGACTGCTTCTACTAATCCCTCCACGTGGGCCAAGTTGTTGGTAAACCCAGTTAAGCGACCCACCTACTAACAATAGCCTGCCACCCAACTCCTAACTCCTATCGCTGCATGTAGATAAGCTTCAATAGCACGCTACATTTCCCATTTACAAATACAACCGTCGATGCCCCTTGCGGAACGTCTCCCCCTTTCCCACCGGACCGAATCGTTGCCCGGTTGGGGCCAGGATTGGGTACAGGACCCAAGAGGACCTCCAGCCGGCCAGGTGTTGATCCAGCTGGAAGCAATAACGAATAGAACGAAAAGCGCGTGCAAACGTTAAATATCTCTTCAGCATTTATGCAAATGTTTATTTAAAAAATTCTGTAGTCTTTGTCTAACCCCCCAAAATTCATCTATTTAACACATTTAGAAAGTAATTTATTTTTGGAAATAAATTTTTTATAAATATATTTTTTTTGAAAATAAATTCTTTATGTATTTTGTCTAAATAAATTCTTCGCGTTTTTTTTTTCTTTAGGAATAAATGTATAGCATCAAATTTTTAATTTGTCTATGTATTCCTTAAATGGTCGGTAATGGGTGTTTTTAAATCTAGAATTAATATCAGCCGCCATTTATTTTAATATTACACTCATTTATACATATTTAAGACTTTTATTGCAATTAAAGTCCATTATATAATCAAATTAAATAAATAATTAGAGACTTACGACCTTTAACGGAGGAACTGTAAATATTTTGTGATTTAAACTTACAACGTTTCGACTTTATGCTGAAGTCGTCGTCAGGCGGCCTTTAATTATTTATTTTTTGAAGACTTTTAAGAGATTTTATACTTTGTTGGCAGAAGTACCTTAACACACCGCCTAGATACGCCCGAGATCCGTTGCTCTTCCGGTTGCCTTGTGCCGGTTGCCGCTGCGCATTTCTTTCAGAGAGAACAAGAAAATGGATGTTTGAGTGCGAATCCTCGGTGGAAGTTCTCACTTAAGAGTTTCTAGAGATCTTTGGAAGGGGTGTAAATAAAAGAATTTCTCGACGATTATTGCCCAATTTAGTGTAATCTGTCCAATATATCCCGCAAATAAATAACACATGCAATATTTTTTCCGCATTATTTGACTTGCGAAAAGCCATAAAACTCAATTTTTGTGACTGGAATACGACGAGGTGCAGATAAATGGTTTAATCTGTGGAAACAACATGTAAAATTTGCTCTGAGAACGTTTCTTGTCTGTAAAGTTTTTTTTTCCTCGTAGAAATACCAACGGAGCAACTTCTATGTCAGCCATCACGACTGTTGAACCGCTCATGAAAACTTTCTCAAAGAGTACCATTGTTACACATATCTCTATTGGATCTGGATTACGTTTCTTAAACAAAAAAATTAACGTTTCCCGTTTTTCGTCAATTATGCGTGAATTGCTTGTGCCTTAAAAACCTTGTTTTCAATATTCCTGCCAAGGAGAGCAGAGCTGTTTCTCGAGGTCGACCAGAACCGGCCAACTTTCGTTTATTAAAGTACCATTGAAACCATAGTCTTTTGATATCAATCGAGTCATGAGTTATTTATTCTCATTACATATTGTCAAGAATCTCGCTTAATGTCAGATTACCAACAACTACATTTAGTGTAGATGTGGCGTGGTAATGGAATCCCCAACTCCGCAACAAATAATTACCATGATATAAGGTTTAGTTTTAATGAATAAAATTACTTGATATTCGTACTGTAAGTAATTTTTAAAACCGTGTACAGTGTGAACTACGGAAGCCACGTAGAAACTGTTATGATAAGCAACATGAAGACATTTCTTCTTTTTCGTTTTATTCCAATTCCCGTACTGTGGCTTAAGGGTCAATATCGGGGTTTAGGGTATAGTTTAACCATCTCTCGTCTAGTATGGTGTCTCGCCGTTATCATGATGTCTCTTTCTGATGCATTGCCGTAGTATCTCTTCTAAGGCACGTTTCATTGTGGTCTTCCTCCTCTCTGTCGTCCATCCGATGTGTATGTTCTCCAACATGAAGACAAGAGGAGTAACATAATTCTAGATCCCAGGTTGAAGAAAAATGGAAGGTGAAAAGAAATGGAAGGTGCGTCGAAAAGGAATGCGTAAGTTTATTCAGTAGAACTCCGACTTCTGTCCAGTGAAGACCTTCGCAATGTATTTCTGCTCCTATCTCTCTGGACAGTTTATCACAAACGAATAATTCCATCCGCTTAAGTTCTCACTACCCCTTGCAGTGTTAATGCACTATCCACGTTGCTGTTTTCTCTGAACCTTTTCATTCCGTCCCTCAGTGTCAGCTTTGCGAACAGAATTAAATCGGGCGTGACTTCTACTAGATATCCTTTCGTTGTGTTAATGTGAAAGTAAAGCCTAACCACATCGGTTCATACTTATCAGATGATGTATACGTGTTACGGATCCTATACATCAAATTTGTACTACGAGTTCCTTCTTCACGCAAATATATTCTGAAAAGTTTTGGAGAAGTATGTTATTATTAGGGTGAAAGCAATCTTCTACAGGAAGTGAGAAAAGCAAATAAATCTTCATGTTGTTACTTATTCTAGTACGAATCTCTTTACTTTCACCAAAGATAAACATAAGTATTTTCTAAATCGAACGATATTCCTATTTTGCATCTGACGAATTACAATCTGCAATTCAACGCGAAGAGTCTTTAAGATCTTCTCTGTAATATTTCATAATAATAAGTATTTATTTAAACATTATCGATTGTTGTAACCTGCTCAAACATCTCAACTGATTATTGTGGAGAATCATACTCCCAATATTTTTATTATCTGACGTGTCTTATTCTATACTCAATAGTCTTCTAGACACTTGATTTGGTTATAATTTGTTTTTAGATTTAATTAACATAATATAATTTACTGTAAGTTTGTATGTATTGAGTTATTTCAGTATCTTCTTCTGCATTATCATATAAGACGCCGTGCACAAAATCGATAAAATTCTTGCTCGTTACGTTCCAAAGTGTTTGACAGAACTCCGCAGGTAAACCATCGGTCCCCGGAGTTATGTTTTTGGTACAACTATTTACCGCTGTCTTTACATCATCATCATCTGTAATCTCTGTTGTTAATTTTTNTATAATTTACTGTAAGTTTGTATGTATTGAGTTATTTCAGTATCTTCTTCTGCATTATCATATAAGACGCCGTGCACAAAATCTATAAAATTCTTGCTTGTTACGTTCCAAAGTGTTTGACAGAACTCCGCAGGTAAACCATCGGTCCCCGGAGTTATATTTTTGGTACAACTATTTACCGCTGTCTTTACATCATCATCATCTGTAATCTCTGTTGTTAATTTTTCCTTTATTTTCTATTTCCTGTCTCATTCTAGTAGAATTAAACTGTTAATATTGCACTTGCCATTTAATTTCGTTATGTTAAAGTTAGTTTTATAAGCTTATTCTTACATTCTTCCAAGATGGATTTAAAATAATTATATTAATATCGTCATCTTTTGACGACTTGTTATACCTCAAATAAACATTAACAGCAAAAAAATACAATAAAATTTTTCTACTTTCCCCTTGTTTTATTCTACAAGACTCATATTGACACCATTTCTTGACTTGGAATTTCACGCAAAGCTCTCACCAATCAACTTGACCACAAAAAGTGTCTTAATTTTTATGAAATGTTCCTATTTTCATTTAAAGTTTTTCAGTTATTTCTAATATAGAGATTAATTTCCAGTATGGCTATTTTTCAAATAGTTTTGCCAGTACTAAAGCTCGAGTGACATAAATTGTAACTATTCTTGAACCTCAGTTCTTTCTTTTGCGTGTAAATATTTTATCTTGACGTTTCTAATAAACTCATTTGGTTCACAACTGCTTAAAAGTAGAGCAGACTGCAGATTTTCTAAGACTCTCGTTAAAAAATGAAATCCCCTCAGTATTAAATTGTCTGTAGCAGTCAAATAACAAATAATTATTTCAATTATACAAAAAATTCCTATCTTCTTTGGTATTATTACCAGCTAGAGCGTAAATATTAATAACTGGTATTCCATTAATATTAAGAGGTTAATTACTTTTCATTAATGTACCGACATAAGATACACTGTAGCCATTTGTTATTTATACTGACGTTCCCTTCTCATTTTCTGCTTCTTAATATAAATTTACACTGTATATCCATTCATGAAGTTAAATTGTCTTTGCAACTTTTTGAAGTAATAAAACGTCTACTTCATTGCGAAACGTTTAGTTCTTTAATCTAAAACTGAAATGATGTTTCACCTTTAGTTTCTTGTTATCCCAGAACTTGATCTCAGCAATGCCAATTTTTGTGTTCATCGGTTAGTTTGAACTGCAGAGGAGGTATCGACCCGTCATTTTTCACTTTTCTACCTACACGTCTAGGAAGCCGTTCGTCTTTTTCTTGTTTGAGAGAGAACCGTATTTGTTCTTCTTTTTGATTTGAGGCGTGTCAGTATCTCTTGTCGGTGTTATTTACCATGCTGCCATATCGCGAACACATCATCCAAGTAGCACTTCCACGTGACAGGTTTCGTAGCGGTTTCATTGATGGCCTTTGATCAAACTCTCTCTCCCATATATCACTCATCACAGATGAGAGAAGAGAGCACAGGGCTATACCTTGTTTTCGGAGGTAGTAATCGTCACCAGCTCTAAGTAAGTGATTTTGATGTACAACGTAAAAATTTCTGTATTATGTCTTACAAACAACAGCGAAAACCTTAGCCAAGAACAAAAGCGTACACTTAAACGTATCCTAATATAAAGCATGACTAAGAGAAGGACTTTGGTTCGCTCCGCGATAATGCAAACAATTTGTTTGTCAACAAAATGTGTAAATATTAGACTGCTGTTGTTCGTCGAAAATTAATTAATGTTTTGTCGTTGCATTCGTTTCTTCTCGACCTTAAAATAGAACTGAGAAAAATACATAGTTCCATAAAGGAAGAACAGAAGTATAAATACCTCTGCAGCTATGAAGCTTTAAATAATTTTATTACGTCAGAATATTAGTAAAATATCACGATGTATCTTAATAGAAACCGCGTTTCGGCATTTTTATGCGTTTTAAAGATACTTGAGATGTTCGTCATTTTACTTCGCCCCATATATTCCATTTGTTAACATTCCATATCCCTTTACTTGCAAAATATTTTTCACGTGAATCGTAGAGAGTTACTGAGGGTGTTGGTAAAAAACTAAGAGAGATTGGGTTGGTTCTGCATTTCTACGCCACATGGAATTAAACCGATAGACATATCCATGACATATGTGTGTATATATATATGGAGATTTGAATATCTAGTAATTAGAATAATAAAATCATCCTCGTTCGGGCGTATGAAATTCAAAGGTCGGACGAAGAAGGGATGTCTTACGACTCTCTAGAAATTTAAAGGCCTACCGTTGAGAGATGACGAAGCGGGCGCTCACATCTGGTA
>NNCF01128084.1:146191-157245 GCA_002313205.1 Laupala kohalensis | reverse complement strand
CTAGAGTTGTAATGTTTTAGGAATATTGAGATAAATACATTGAATTTGTCGTCGGTGTTTTGGCAATTGTAAACATCTTTCCATGTTTCTTCACGCAAATAATTTATAAATATGGATTTATTTATGTCATTAAACTCTCTGGTAAGTTTGTAAAGGCTATGTGTGTCCCTATTGGTTTGAGTGCTGCCATAAAAACTACGAGGCATCCTGTGCTAGTCGAGACCGAAGTAGAACCTCTTAATTTTATAAACTCTTAACTTTCTTACTTCGAGAACATATTTATTAATAGCTTCTCGTTAAAAAAAAAGATAAGCAATTTATTAAAATGAATTCACATCAAAATTTTATGGAATCATGATAATATTCTGTCCGCTTCTAAAATAATTGAAAAATTACTGAACGTTTCCGAAGTTGGATAACTTTCTTTGCGTAAATAGACTTCTAAAGTGATACAATAGGTTAGTCAGTGAGACTCAAAATGTAATACACTACTGCATTTAATTGATTCATAAATGCAAAATTTTATGTTATTTTTTTATAACTAACAAAAACGACACTATTCTGGAGTTATGTTTTTAAATTTCATATTTTTTACAAGATATTGAAAGGGAATATCAAGCTGACGCTGCACTTCATATTTTATATCTTCTTTGTCCATTTCTGTCAAGATTGACCAAATAGTATGTAATCAAATTATATTTATTGGTTCGATGAGCATGTGCGTAATGGAAATACCCAGTGATGAAAGATATTATTTTAACTTATTTGGGAAATGTGTATCCTTTATTGCTCTTATTTTAACGATCTTCGTATGGGACGACTGCGAACCATTTGTCATTAAGTACGTTACTCGTTTGCAGATGCGTCGTCATTAGTGGCGTTTGCTTATTAATTTTGCACTCTACATCGAGAAAATGAGATCTGAATGGCTGGATGGTTACATCTGGTGTTCAAATATCATGGAAAGATCTACGCAAATCATCATTATTATCTGTGATGCGTTCCATCATACGCATCTAATGTGATCACATATTCCTAGTTTAATTGGCATCGCATGAGCTCACTTACGTCAAAGGGTTAGCGAGTGCTCCGTAATGCCAGTGTCCCTTCTCCCTGTCTCATAGGTGGGGTTAGCAGAGACTTCACTAATGGGCGGGTGGGACACGCCCTGTCCGGATGTGACGCAACGCTTCGCTTGTCCTTCCTTGCCAGTGATCCGCACTACCTTAAAAAGACGCTTCCCTCAACATTCCTCCGTTTCTCTATTACGCCCATACCATGATTTTTATTTGCAATTCCTTTAAATTTTCTGTCGTCGTTTTTCTCTTCGCATCCCTTTATCTTGCTTTGTATTTCTATCCTTACATTTCCTATTTCTCTGCACTTGCTTTTTTCGTCTCATACTTCAGCTATTCCATCCATCCTTCATCATTCTCTTCCTTTACACTTGTTCTTTTCATCGCCCGGTTGAACCATTCCTTCATCCCACGCCCCTTTGCCTTTCTCTACCCGACGGATTCGGAGCTTTAAGGCTCGTTATGATAACGACGAGAATCGTCATCTTGTGGAGCCCCCGCCTTGGTCGCTGCTTTCAATGATGCTGGTCTCTCCTGTATCCACGATGTTTGCTTTCTGACTTCGCTTTGCCCCAGCATTCAGACGTATGAGAAGATGAACATGTAAAACGGGTGTACTAAGAATATATCCACACAATGACCAAGTTGAAGATGTGGATAACATTAAACGTATTCTTTAATGTACCAATTGATACAGTGAATAAATAAATTGTTAATTGTACTATGAATTTATCTCGTTCGACTTTCGAGGAAGAATGTACCAAATGTTTTACTATATATTTTCATGAAAAATATTTTCATTTCTTTTGTTATTTATCTCTGATTTATAATGTGAGAGAATACCCATTCAAAACGTATTTTGGTAAAATTTATTTTTGTTGTTCGATTACACCTTACATTAATAATATTATTATGATTATCTCATGAAAATGGTGTTTTTGTTTGAATGTAAAATTGCCATTGAAGATAACCGATGGATAACCTCAATAACCAAAATACCCCTTGTTTATGCGAACAATTTATCCTTTTTTAAAACAGTTTACTGTGCACGTTACATATCACAAAAACACACACACACAAACACTTTAAATGTCCGCGCGAAAACTTCTTGAAATGTCCGTTTAAAGGTGAACATGAATTGGCAACAAGGAAGTATTCCATTATCTCAAACATTATGGGTAAGATTGCGCAGCTTCTACTGAGCAAGATTGGAGACGGGACTAGAAAGGATGATAAGGGAATGTTTTTTAAAAATGGTATGCATCTCTGGAACACATTAACCCCTATAACGGGTTAAGGCATCGTCACCTTATCGACGATCATTTATGAGAAGAGAACTGCAGTGAGCATCTCAACAGCCGAGGCGATGAGATTTTGATGCTCAGGTCGTTATCGCCTCACTACTTTCGTCGTCATCTCCAAAATGCACGAGAAGACTACGGACGAATCATCGCACGTTGCTTCTTTTGTTCTTTCTGTATCTTGTGTTTATAATATATAAATAAAGTTGAATTAACTGGACTCGAACGCGTGATTCAAACTCATGGTTTAAAAAAAGTTTTAATGTACGAAGTTACTAGTTAATGTTTTGTTACAATGAAATTTCCTTACTTATTTTTTAGTTTAATCTATTTTTTCTTGGGGCTTCAGGGCTCGTCAACGTCAAGGTCATTAGAGCCCTAAATTAACTATTTTAAAAGCGTTAATCTTCCTTTCTATAATTTGCCAGAAGTACCATGTGGAAGATCGTTTGAGAATTCACGTCAATTGTAAATTAATTTATTTTAGAGCAGATTATAAAAGAAATAGTATATAGTTAAAATATAATAATACGCTAAATTAAAGAAAAAGGAAATACTTGTTAAAATGGAACCTATTTTAGCAACTGGTTAGATATGACGGAAGGATGAAGAGTCTTTACAAAAGTTACCTTTTAGAAATAAGATGAAGCGATGTCCTTCGTTTAGTATTTATGCCTGAAAAAATGCAACTCTTGAACAATTATTTCAACTTTTTATTTATTCCAAATATTATTTATATATCATTTGAAGAATGAATGAAGTTCTGAAGGATACACCCATGATGGTTTCATTGAAAAATTTGTCCTTAAGTATATCCATACTAATATATAAATGCGTATCACGAAAGTGTCTCAGTCTGTTTGCTACCTAATCACGACAAAACCACTGAACCGATCGTGATGAAAATTGGCAAGAATATAGTGAAGATGTTCAGGATGAACTTAAACTTTTATTTTAAAAATGTGCGAAAAGAAAGATAGAAAATGATTTTGACCATAAATGTCAACGAAATCAGGAAAATAGAGAGTTGTATACACTTACACTGCCTAAACGGTTAGAGATAGGTGACAACTATGAATGGTAATATTGTTTGCCTCATAGAGTTCTACCAAAAAGTCCGCGACAGCATACGCCTATCCACAAATATTAACTTAAAATATCGATAAATCTTGTCAAAAATAGAAGTGTTTGAATACTTAAATTTAAGAGAATAATTTTTGAAGGAAAAATCAGTCATCATAAAATTTAATGGATTAGTTTATAGTGCATTTAACAAAGATAAAAAACGTCTTTGAATCGTAAAATTTCGGTGAATATTTAGATTTTACACGAATTTTAATGAAATGGTGCAGCCGCGTCATGCCTAGGAAGCGAAAATTCGACCAGTGCGGCTCCCGGTGAATTGTATATAGTCAAGTTTTGTATTTTATTTGAATTAATATAAATTTGAAAAATTAAGATGCTGTTCATGTTTTTGGAACCATTAAGTAAAAATATTTTGATCTTACAATAAAGAACTTTTTTCCTTACTAAAAGATGATTAGACTGAGAAAAATCTTGTATACATTTTACCCATTCCGAAATATTACCAATTCCTTTTATCCCTTCACGCATGCTCTCCGAACCCTATCAATTTCCACCCACTCTCCCATATCAGAAGCCCTACGAGCCAGCAGATCCACCCCGGGAAGAGAGAGGAGACGTAGAGCCCAATTTCAGAGACCACGCACTCGTGCAAACCTAACGGCGAATTCTCCGCTTTTCGTAATTAACGTATCGTCTGCCTCTAGGCACAGAATTACAAGGCAGACACCGCCGCCGCCACGCCGCCGGATGCTTGTGACGCAGTGGGTGCTGCAACGACGGTGGTGGTGGAGATGGTAGAGGCGGAGGAGGCAGTGGTTGGGTCGAGAGCGGGTGAATAATGAGCACAGCGCCAATATTATCATTTTCAAACATCTGGAAAGCTGAGAGGCAGACCCAAGAGATACGTGGAAATAGAGAGAAATTTTTTCTACGTTGTTTTTGAAGGTAACCAATTAAAAGGAGGAGAAAGATAAATTATCTTTCAGAAATTAATTAGATCAAAATTGAATTCGCTCAATTACAAAGATTTTTCATAAGTTTATCACCAAATTGTTTTATATTGATGTGATTCTCCATGTTCTAACCGACCAGTTTTTTCACAAGATGAATGATTTCTTTCAATAACGTTCCCTTGTTGTAAGATTGTGGCACTTGGCAAATCGATCAAGTGAATTATAAGTGTGTATGTTATTGTTTTATTTTATATTTTATTCTCTTTGTTAATCAGATCTTTTCGAAGACGTATATCGATTCATGCAATTAATGTCGGAACCAGAAAGTGCATAGATAGGCTTGAGTTGTAAACATGCGATTAACCAAATTTTGTCTTAAGAAACTGCAAAAACTATTCTGCCAGAAATCAAGCGATGTCAGATTCATTTTTCATTGTACAAATGCCATATGTTGTTTGTGAACAACCAAATATTAATTGTCATTGTAATAATTATATAAATATTCATCATAGCTTATTCTTGACCTTCAAAATGTGCAACGTAAAAACTTAGTCGTGCAACTTAAAAAGAGATACGGATGACTGAGTATTTATGTAATTCTAATAAATGAATCGTTGACTTCTCTTCGCAATGGAATTGGAATCCGAGGTAGTCCTATCGATTGTATCTGGTAACGGATTCAATGGATGAGATCGTAACAGACCACCAGTTGGATTCTGCAGAGAGTAACAGATCCAACAGTCCAGCTGAATAGATGGACTAGTATTGTTAATATCCTCAAATAGATTGCGTGAGGTATGTAATTATTTATAATTTGATATTAATATATTTCATTTTCATATTGTATGTACTATTAATATAAATTTACTTTAAAAAATAATGTCTTTTCACATTTGTTTTAATTTGTCTTAATTTCATCACTTTAATTTTATGTTGTTTGGTATTTACTTGATGTAGACCATGTAATATCAAGCGTACCTTTTGTAAAATGTATTTGTAATTCATCTAATGGCTAAATGTAACATGCACTATGCATTATTTATATATCAAGTTTGTATTTTTTCTCTATACTGTATTGTGTTATTTATTTTCAGCCCTGATGAAGAAATAATACAGTTCGATACATTGACACGTATATAAATAGCATTATTACAACAGACCTCATTTCAAGCACCTCTTCCTTTAATTGTATAAATATTGATTTTTGTGGAAACGGGACATGTTGATTGCTCCATTTTTACTTTACATTTAATAAATATGTAACATTTGTAGAAAGAATTGCAATCGTTTAAAGTTAAGTGTTGAACTTCTCCAGGTTTATTGTGAGCCCAAGAGAGTAGATTCTCAAAGTATCGCGATGTGTTTAATCCACATCGTGTTATGCGTACAAGCTTGTATATGTGAATGTGAGTGACCAAAATGTAGTGTCCTGAAAGAATTCTATGGATTAAAATGTCAGATAATGTTATTTGGATTGCAGGGCGTAGTTTTTTTTTAGATTCACCTCACGGTTTACGATACAGAAATCGTTTGTTCACAACCAAATACGCAATTCTAAAATAAGTGAACAAATAGAGTGTGATAATATCGAATATTTTTATTCGTCGTAAAACATCGTCGTATATACATCGTAAAACAGCAACCTATTGTAAAAAGAATACCAGATTGGAGGACATGTTTATTTTCTTGATGAATATTGTTACTAGACACCGTTAATTTTCATGACGCTAGAAAATGTCTAAGCAATACAATGCAATTTTGAGATGTTCACCATCCAAGCCTCTTACATCATGGATGGTGTGTTTTTATTAAAAGATTCACTCAGTTGCAATTTTGGTCATTTACTCCTTCATTTATGAATACTCAAAATAAATGAAATGTTAACTAACTGTGACATTAAGAAGAAATTAAATTTATTTTGCTTGAATTCTTTCTTAGACTTGTGGGAATTTGATTGCTATATTTTGGTATTTTTTACGATGTCATTGCTTCAACGTCGTACTTGCGATTCCTTGTGTTTTGGACAGTTAAGACTACATACTTCCCACAAAATACATCCCTTTCGATTCTGTCACAAATTTCATAGTCGCATTCTCGAATGACAATGGTGGACTCTTGGATGTCGTTGTGCGTTTGGTATAGCTTGTAAAATGTGTTTGGGTGTTTGAGAACTCGTTAAACTACGATGATGGTTACACAAAGGTGCGATAATTGTTGGTTTGTTCTAGAGTGGGAGTCATTTTTATTTCCGTGGTCCGTTTTATGGCGCTGTTATCCCACTTTTGAGCAGTTATTGTCCATAAAACACTCTGTGTGTTGAATAATCTAATTCGAGTTATGTTAACCCCAGTTACATATCCCATTCAATTTATTTGTTGGCCTATTTGTCACTGCCTTCGGAGTATACTCGAGTGAAAATTATGTTGAAAGAAATGAATGACGAACTTGTGGGAACACTTGTATCTAACGAGGCGAATAGAATAAAGTTTAATATTAAAATTGGTTCTATGTCAAAATGTTTCTTTCGCGTATTTCTAAATACTTATAAGTATTGACATTATTTACCGTCAAAAATGTTTGGGTCATAAAATTGTCCATAAAGTTGTATTCTTGCGGTAAAGCGTCACATTTTGAATCGTCTTGGAATAAAAGAATAGAATTCATATTTATTTGATGAATTTATGTTCAGATTTCATTACGATTTCATTTATCTTATAGTTGAGATGGAGTCAATACATTTTTACGAATAATGCAGTTGTGAACGTGAGACGCTTCTCTCTTGGAATGAGTCAATGATGATAGTCGATACTTGAGGGCATGGATGTCATAGATAAAATAGAATTTACGGATACGAAATAGAAGTTTTGAATATTTATTGGTGTACCGCATCTATTCCAATAGTAGTTATCCCACCCATTGCACAGATTCGTCAGTATTCGTTAGTTTATCCATGAAGTAATTTATTAAACGTAGCTTATCATTACGAGTCGACTAAATTGTTAAAACTCACTAATTGCGCTAACATACAGGAAAAAACCGTATTTGGTTAAGAAAGGCATTCCTGTTTAGTAAAATCCACTGTTGAATCGTTTTTATTTACGTAACGGATGATTTTTTTAAATTTTATTTTTGCATTTTAATACATTTCACGTAGAACACCATACCTGGAAATTTCTAAAACCTCATTTTCTGTATACAAAAATTATTTTTTTTTATCAATAGTCATTTTTTCCCAAAGATTTTAATAATTATGAAAGACTTCAGAAATTTAAAATGCAGTACACAGTTATCCTAACAATGGGGTGACTAAAAAAACAAGTAATGTATTTAAATTTGTATTTCATATATGTAATATTTTTATCTATAAATTAAGACATATGACAAATTAGTTGGCGCTGCTTAGTTGGCACTTGGTTTAAAATGAAGAAAAATTGTTTATTGGCTGTAATACAGCCCTCTTCAGTGAAATACACTAGTAAAAGTAAATACATAAGGTATAATAAATAAGTAAAGGCAAGAAATAAATATAAAAAGAAAGAAATTAAATTTAAATACAATGAATTACCCGTCAAAAAGTAAATTTATAAACTGAAATTAAAAATAATTTATTAATTGGATTATAACAAAAAATAAAATATCTTTGGCGAGTTTTATAAAACATCGTAACTTAATTTCACTTGTGATGCATGCAATGCTACCGACAAATAATTCTTTAATATACTTTATTGTAACTTAATAGGGTCCACAAATTTGATTTATTTTGACAGTGTTTTCGATATTTCACTATTACCCAGCATGTATAAATTTTCAAACGCATGCAACTGGATGTTGTTTCTGAAAGAAAAAAAAAGAAAGAAAGAAAAATAAACAAACAAAAGCACGGAAGACTGCAACTCATCTGTAGACAACGTCATTTCTGCATTCAGGCTAATGGAAGCAATTAGGGTAAAGGTACTGGAGACCACAGTCAGGAGGGGAGGGGGGAATAATGATCCATTCCGCAGTCGTTAAGACCTCGACAGACATACGCCAATGGAGAAAAATAATAATGGAATGAGACCGCTAGGTCAGTTGTGATTCATATGCGAGATGAGAAAGGTAGATCTGAATGTTTGACTTATTGTAGAAGAGAGAGTGAAGTAATTACAAACAGTGATCTATTACATATCCCTCAACCCAAACCTGTCTGCCGCTTTAAGTGAAAATTAGAATACTGCTCAACGCTTATTAGTGCTAATGAACTTCATCATTACGCAAAACTGCCATGCTCTTGTTATTTTCAAATAAATTTCGTACGTGTTTTGGTAGCGCTGATCTGGGAAAATATTAAACAAGTGATATGTTTAACCAATAACTTATTATCTTTCTCAATGGTAAAGACTAAGTTTAAAATCATTTGGGATACAACTCTTCGAGAGGCAGGTAGAAAGTAGGGTCATATTTCATGCTGTGATTGCATACTTACTAATTGAATATACAAATAGGGTATTCCGTACGGCACACGCACCTGAAAAACGGAAAGCAAATTATTACATAGGTGAACAGTTGAAAAAAAAATCATACACGGTAAATATTTTTGCGAACCGAAATTTGATATATGTTTCTTCGCCAGATATTTCAATATATTTCATATATTGAAGTTTCATGAAGTTATTAATGACATATTCAATCTATGTGGTATTATAATAGAAAATATGTGATCACGGGGTCAAGCTTATCCATTGGTGCCCAGCCCCCGAATGTTACAAATTTTTAACAATATAGTATCACGAATAGTCAGTTAAAAATAGCAGACTTTACACGTAATTATATACGCACAAAACAATTCTGAAACTGACCAAAGGTAATACTATCAAGTATATATTCAAAGATACCTTAAGTGAATTGACACTAAACTTTCTGATAATAATGAAGTTAGAAACGTTCCCGACCACTACACGGTATATTTTCTTTTATCGTAAATGACCACTCGGAAGTACTTAAAGAAAAAATAATAATTTATTTTTATTTCGGTGTTTGAAGAGAGTTATATATTTTTGGAAGAAAAACAGTTTTTGGCATCCCCGTCTTTCAGCGTCCCATAGTGGACCCCTGGTCACATATCCCCCCTGCTCCCCCATTAGATCCGGTTCCGAGGAAACATATATTTCAAATAATTATTTTTTCTTCCATTATGACGTTTACATTTAGATGGCGCTTAAAGCATAACTGTGTATTTCTTGCCACATATTAAAATCTAGGTTAGTGGATTAACATATTTTATTTCAAAGTATTCGCTTTCCGGAACGCTGAAAAACGCAATGTGAGACTGGTGCGTTTTCTTTCATGTACAAAACCCTGCAAACAAATGTGTTATACGGATAATCGCAAGTATTATTTATCTCGGTATCAAAAATACATGAAGTACCCGGTTCCTCATATCTTTTAGCACAAAGTAAAGGTTGTAATTTATCCCCTTCCTCTTTTCTGATCACAATATTCTAAGACAGATTAAATATAACTATCATCAAGAATATGTTATTATTGGTATTAATTGACCAATTGTATAAACTCTAGTTTTACTGTTGCTTTTTTATTCTTACGACTTCCATCACCATGGTATATCACACTTAGTGCCATTTTCTCCGCATTTTTACTAAGAAATGTTGAGAACCAAAATTCAATTCAATGTTTATTTTCGTGAAATATGTTAATGTTTCTTCCTAATAATACAGACAGTAACCTCAAAAAGAAGTGTGGACAATAAACCGGTCATTCATGGTAGATTGTGTCAACTCGAGTTCAGTAGTCTACGGAAATTATATCTAAATACTGACGGAAAAAATACAACCATTTGATAACTCTTTGTTGGCATTAATCTGGAAATTGCAACATTTAAACAAAAAACAACAACAATATTTTACCTTAAAAGCCTCGTATTTTCTTCATTTTGAAATTTGTCTCATACAACTCGTTTCCTTAATAAAATCAATAGCAAACACTAGGGCAGTAACATTTTATCATAATTATAGATATTAATGATGAAAATAAATGAAGGATTTGGGAAAAAGCCTGTAAAAGTAATTGGTTAGAAGAACAAATGTTTATAAAAGTATGGTCATTTATATGAAACTACCAAAGAATTCTAATACCTACGCATGGCCACTAATATTAAAATGAGATTCCCAAAAATATCACTAGGAACTCTTGGGTAAATATTTGTGTGTTAGCTGAACCTTTCTCAGGACTATTATTTTATAGATATGTGTAAAGGTTGTTTCTTAAGAACACGTTTTCTTGTTTTACCAATATTTATTGAAGCTGTAGAATCTATACAAAATATTTTGTAAACACGATGCCCTCCACACAGCTCGGGAGTAAATATTTGACTACCATAAAAGCGACGGAAATGTTATTCATAATTTGCGCTCCACCCATCTCAATTTTGACAAATTTTCATACAAACTTACTTCTCTCAAGAAATAAAAAAGGGTGAAATTGTATAGCATTTCCGCATTTGCTACATTTTCTCATTTTCAACAATTCGGCCACAAATTCAATACAGGTATTTTCGTTGTGGTATTATACGGACAACTTGAATAAAAAAGCAAAACATTATTGGATTTTTTGATATTGTGGTTTACTATATATATATATAT
>NNCF01128084.1:120435-146095 GCA_002313205.1 Laupala kohalensis | reverse complement strand
AAACCTCTGCGACTCAACACCGCAGTTGTAATACTCGGAAACAGCAATATATCTGGATTCTATCTAGATGCTGTTTCCCCCATGGCTCAATGTGTGTCTAGTGAATAAACTCATACAGAAATGAGACTTACTGGCGCGCATTCTCGTGGTCCTTAGTTGGTCCCTCGTGGCCGTAACGAAAATACATACATACATATATAGTAATAATTACGATTGAGTTCTAATTACTTACACAGATTATTTAACACATATTTCTAAGAATTACGTTGCTCATATTTGTAAATAGTGGAATGTAATAACTCGTATGCCCGAACTTATTAAATAAATCATTCCAATTTGAAAAAGTAGGCATTTCAAATTCATTTTATGGGACATCGAGATTGTGACCGATAGCTCTTTTAATTATAATTATTTTTTTCATATAATTGGATGATGGAGGTGGATCAAACTTCAAAAGTCAGAGAGCTTCTGACAAAATTACTCTGAACAGGATGCCGCGAGTGTATCTCTGACAGCGACCCGCTATTATTTAGAATGACTACAGACTGTCTGAAAAAAAGATTATGTTATGTGGCATTAACCTTCGTATGTAATATACACTTTTTCATATCATAACTAAACATCCGGCTCATCGCATTGTAAGGCATCCATCACAGCTCTCGTTATATGATCCATGTACGAACAGCTTCTGTTTGTTTCCAAGGAATATATTTTCACTCGTAACCTATCTTCTTGTACACGCGGATGCGAGCAACATGTCATCTCATGTTCTTGTTATCTCGTGACTCTGCATGTAACCCTGGTGTTGTTTCGTAATTGCTTTGTCGCATCCCCAGAATATCACACAAATGAGAGTGTTTCCTCTTGAACTGCTAGAGAGTGGAAAATATACAAAGCAATGTTTGCAGACATTGGCAGGGGAGCTCCGGGGTCCCGGGCCCTTCTAGAAAATTTAGTAAGCAATTATTCGTAAAATAATAACTGTTGTAATATTGTAAATTGTAATGAAAGTACCTCATTTGTTTAAAACATTGTTAATTTACCATTTCTAAAACAGTAACATAAATAATTAATCAATAACTAAATACCCTAATTTCACTCCAAGTCAACTTACAATTTAATATCAACAGTTGTTTAGCAAGTCTACCCCTTCTGAAGTAATGTTTTACGACAGGCCTGAATGTCAGTGTAATAATGATTTTACTCATTTACATGACGTTCTTTGAGTGAATGTCAGGGAGTATATTTTAATTCTTTGGGTCATTCAAGTCCTTTTTTTGCAAGACCTTCATGTGATTGGCAAATGTAATTTTGTTCCTTGTAAATATAGTGATTAAACATTTATTTTTGTTTTGAATAAATTTTTCTGCTGAAAACTTTATGATTGACAATTATTCTTTTAAATTTTTGGAAGTATTTTATGTGAATAATTTACACTGTTTAACACTACGTTTAAAAAATTCAATTTTTGGAATACTCCAATTTCGGAAGGCAATTTATTGGTTTCAAGTGACGCACAAAACTTGTTTTTTTTAACGAGGGTTTTCTGTTTAAACATATCAAGAAAACGTAGTTCATTGATTAACGATGAGGTGTTGATTAGAATGGTTATAGGTGAGGTGTTGATAGAGGATGTTAAAATTATAGTGAAATAATTAGATGGTGTTGTCTATTCTGTCAATATTTTAATAAGAAAAAAGCTTTTTCGCTCACTTAGCGAGCATCATCATTGTGATGATGCTCGCTAATGATGCCGTCTAAGCGAGCGAGAAAGTTTTTTGCTTATTAAAATATTGACAGAATAGACAATATCATCTTATAATTTAATTATAATTAGTTGCTAACATTCAGTTTCATGAGAACGTCATGTGAGATATTGGTGCATTTCCATCAGAAGCTAATATATACATTTTGTGAAGCGTGTTGTGCGTGAGGTAAAACTATACATTTCCTTCAACCTTGTGATGCCGCCATCTGAAACTGTCGTGAATATGGTATTATTGTGATCATGGAAACTTTAAATACTATAGATGGATCCACACATCGTGACTCCTGCATCTTCCAACGGCCTGGGACGCTGTACGCCAACTGAGCATCAGCAAATGCTACAAGAACGTAACTATGAGCTCGCATATATATCACTGGCCAGTGAAAATCTAACGAACATTATGATATTTCATGATAACCTACCTTCATTGACGAATACAATAACATTTAACTGAACCTTGTTGTACATAACCATGCCTCTTTTATCATTAAATTAATGTCATTTGTTAAGCTGTAAGTTTTAGTATTAGGTATTTACGTGTATGTCCATTGATTTCTTGTGTGTTTAGGTTAAATTTTTGATGGGATTATCAGGGAACGTGTTTTTGTGTCATTTCTTTGTAAAACAATTAATATTTGTATGTTCATTGATTTATTGTTTGTTTTGATATAAAATCATGGTAATCCATGTGGTCCTCCAATTTAAAATCTTTTAATTATTAAAATCAAGTTACCACCCACTCCCATAGATTCCAGGGTGTTTTTGGGGTGCGGCTCCAGGTATGTTATTCTTTTTAATATTAATGAAAAGTTTACTACTAATACTGAATTTATATTTGATTCGAGACAAGTTTATCCCACTACTGTTACAAATTCAAGATTTTTGTTCATTTGTTAGGTTATAATCACGATAACTGGGCTAAAACGTTTAAGATACTGTGTTTTGTATCGAACTATAAACGACAAGATAACACCAAATATTTAATACAAATTTGCACAACACAATAAAACCTACGGAATATATGTTATACTGTTTCAAATATTCAAATGATCTTTAAAATCATTTTATGTCATTCGAGTTACATCACTACAAAAATAAATTGAAACTGGATAAAGCAGAGGTTTTAATAATGTAGAAGAGGTAAGAAAGAATAAGGAATTTCATTGAAAATAAAACATTCAATTGAAAAACGCGAAGTTTATAACGTACAATTTCTTACAAAACTTTCTTAGCAAAACTTTTCTTCGCAAAGCTTGTCTTCACTTTCTTTTCTTCTCGGTTGAATATTTATCTTGGTGTTGGCGAAGTGTGTTCCAAGAAATACTCGATATTCTGGGAAGCAATAGCGAAGTGTATATTTTTTATCTAAAACCGTTCCCTGGTTTATGGTCTCTTCACAATTCACATTTATTATTTTTTCAGAAATATTTCGTATTATGAAAAGAAATTTACGAAGTGTTGTATTTTTATGTTAATTATATTTCGATTTACGAACGAAAAATGGGGAAACGCTATAATATTACCATTAGAATGAAGTGTGTAATTAATGTTTCAGTCTAAAATTAAATTAACGAAACAAATACTGTCCATAGTGTATTATTCCCTTGTTTAGCCTATTTAATAAATTTTACCTTTAATTTTGTACTATACGGAATTTGAAGAACGGAATTTGAAGAACGGAATTTGGCATTTTATTGAAGTGAATCATGTAAAACCATTTCATGATTTTCGGGCATGTGGTTTCCTATTTCCAGCGAACCCATTAAATAAGAATTGTTTAACTTATTCAAACAGTTTGTTTTATTGTCAAACTAAATTCAAATACATCAAATACATAGTGTCTTTGCTTATACAATACTGTTGAGCGGTAGAGCGTGGATTCAAACCCGAACTTAGTGAGGNCTCGTAACAAATGTCGGTTAGGTACCATGAGTTCCCCGGCAACCCAACCTCACCTTCCAAATTCCCTCAGCGGAGTCATGATTGGGTGGACGGGCAGGTCTCATTGCCTAGACCTCGCCATAAGACTTGAAATACAACAAATAAATGATAAGCGCACCGATTTATTAGTACCTCTAGACTAATATTACTTCAATTTATAACTGAAGAAAAGTGTTATTGATTCCTCTTTGTTCCTCTGAATTGACAAGTGTTCGCAATCCAAATCCAACAACTTACGTCACATGCAAACTGTTTCCGCAGGAAGAAAAATCAGCAGTGCTTTACGCACGCACTTCACGGCCCGCCTTCAGAGATCGTGGCTCCGATTTCCCGCATCACCAGAAGAGCAAAAGGCAACCAGTCAACGCAACGGCGCGGCATCCCCGTCGGCGAAGGCGCAGTGCCCTCCCTCACTGCTCCGCATCCCAACTCCTTCTCTTCCCTCCTTCCTTCCTTCCTCCCTTCCATTCGTCCTCATCCCTTCCCCTTACCATCTTCTCTTCACGCGGCAGACTGTACGACACCCCAACTTCCACCATCGCCGCTATTCCTTCACCACCTTCTCCAACTTCAACTCGACAATCACCAAGTTCATCACAGCCTTCACCTCTTCCATCACTACCGCCATCCCACACAAACAACTGCACCCACCCTTGCTTTCATTGCCACCTTCATCGCAACCCCTACCATCTCCACCCACAACTTCATTGCCTTCATTCCATCACCAACTCAACCAACTTTATTGCTCCATCAATCGCCGCCTGGATCTTCACCAACTTACCCAACCATTGCCGTCATAGCCACATCCAAGGTTTCCATCGCCACCAACAGTGCCGTNGGATCTTCACCAACTTACCCAACCATTGCCGTCATAGCCACATCCAAGGTTTCCATCGCCACCAACAGTGCCGTCCTCTCTTCGTCTTCGCCGCGTCGTAGCACAGGCGGTTGCAGCGAGGGTTTCCGCGATTTTACGAGCAATTTCGCGGTCGGGCGCTAAGGGGCCTGAGGGCGATGGCGAGGAGTGAGCGCCTGCATGGGTTGCAGGAGTATGGGGAGGGAATTGGGTGAGGCGCTTCAGAGCGATATGTGAGGGAAAGTACAGAGCTTGTCTAAGACGGGGAGCAGTGTTTATTTTCCGGTAGAATTGTGAGAGAAGATGGCGGAGTCGGGATTGGAGTGGAGAAAGATTCTGCGCGACGTATCGTAGACAAGGAACGAGAAGGATGAAATATGTAGTGGTGCATCGGTATGGACACAATAACTGTCCGAAATTACAGAGGAGGTCAATTTTGAAAAGGAAAAAAATAGAGGAACAGGGTACTGAGAAAACATATTGATAATAGTGTAACTTGATTACTCTTGAATAGTGAATGCTGGAGAAAATGAGGAAAATAAATAAATGAGATAGAGGAGTAAATTATGCTTACTGCATGTTAGCACTTTATGTTAATACAAAAGAATAATTTAAAAAAATGCACGTATAAAGAAATAAATATAATCGTGAGTAAATACTGCGAACTATGGCACAATACATTTCTCATTCACCGAAGAAAAAAAAAGATTCCGTATAAAAGAATAGAATTGATTTAATTACGCAAATACGAGGAGTGTATCTTACAGAAATTGTATTTTATTGTTTTTTTAAGTTATTGAGTTCATACTTCAAGATAATCCAAATATAGGCAAAGTATAGGGCTCCAATTAATCAAGGGATGATGTAAATAAACTTTATGAACAAGGAAAGGATAAGCAACGGGGGGGTTGGTACTTCCCAAAAAGTAACACGGAAATGACAAGGCACTAGCTTAGTGGTGGCACCATTTCGGGGTGGTAAATTCATTAATACTATTGATATAATGAAATTTAAATTTTGTGTAATATTAATAGACACGATTAATTAGCAATACTTTTGGAATAATAAATTAATAACAAGTCAATAACTGAAGTATTATGATTTCGTAAAAATAATATTAATTGAAAAATCTTGTAGTCTTTGTAAAGTTAACTATTTTTATTCTATTTCTATTTTTATTCTAGAGGGGTGAGGAGGCTTGACCCGTTGTTCGGAATTGATGGGATGGTTTCTTGATTTGTTTCGGAAAGAAAATTACTTTATTGTCCTCCACGTGGTCATGTGCAGTTTGTGAGTGATTTTGACAGTCTTTTATAAATTTTAAAGTTAATGAAAAACAAAAGAAAGCACATTGAATACACTTAGAAATTGGACGAGACGTTTCCTCTGTCACCATCATCAGTCACGTAGAAAAAGAATTTGTGCAATAGTAAAACACAATAAAATAAATTGTGATCGTCCATAAAAGTTATGGAGCTATAATTTATTCATCTGATCAGTTTATTTGTGTATATTTACTCTGGTTTTACATATTTTTTTCTTGTAACTTTCAGTAAAGCAAGCACAGTTCAATTGGAATTAGTCAGTATCATATTTAACATAAGTTTCAATTTTTTTTGTCCAGTCAGTGTGGTTCACTGCGCAAAGCAATTACCTCTGGTGGACGGTCAGTATTCAAAGATGTTGGAGTGAACTAATCTAACTCCCAGACTTTCTCAACCTGAAAAATGAATACATGATTTATTCTGAAGACCAATGTTTAAGGATCTGGTACATCCCTTCTCTGAATTATGGCCAAAAACAAGCTTTGTATTTTGCAAACCTTGAAAGTCCGTGAGGTTCTAAAGAGGGATAATTTTGACTTTGTTAATTTATTTAATTCGTTTTCGAGTCATAAATTAGCTAACTAGTAATGAGTAAGATATTTGTCTATATAATGACAGATTTCACGGTCGTACATGCAAAGAAAAAAATTGCAACTAAACGGGAGTAATTATTTGGAAATTGTATTCACCTCGCTAACCAGCTGCTTATATTTAAAAAATCACACTTGGAAAACCTAATTCAAATTTTATATTCTATTTTAAAGCGATTTTAATTATTGGTTATTTAATTATATAAATCAATTTAATACAGTAAATTTATAACTAAACGATAAAGTATTACGATTTTTAGAAAATTCCTAAACTTTCAAACAACAAACTAAAATATGTTTAAAAATTAATTTCACTTATTCTAAATTCGGCATAAAACTAAAACTTTTTTGTATGTTCATCCTCCCGCAGAGATTCATACAATCTCTTATTGAAGCACTAAGCACGTACTCTGTCGACGATATGAGGAACAATTTTCAGTTCGTTTGTGACTCTTTTTGTGGCCAGATCTCGTTGCAAGATGGTCACTACATGACAGATGATACGTCTAAGGATTTGCGGAATTTGCGATTGCTGATCTCAGAAGGAAAAAGGTATGAATATATATTTTGCAATAGGATATGTTCTTCATAATATACCTTATACTTCGGACATGAAAGTAGTTTATTTCGTATTGATTGTCTTGATAACTTACAGAATATTTAAATAATACTAATATTTACTCATAAATTTTGTTTTAGTATATTGTCACACTGAAACCTAAGTGATTTGATTGTTTATTAATAGTCAGCTTTCCATTTTGAAAGTATTAAGCTCCAATGCAATGTTTTAAGACAGTTCCGAATTATATTGTATAATGTAGATAATTATCAATGTTTTAATGTTCACCCAAGAGATTATTTTAACTTACAAAGCATAGATATGGATTATGCTCGTTTACATAACGTGATAAGATCCAATGCTTCCGTGCGCGGTTGAGTATGTTCATGCTGTTGTTCCCTAGACACGTAACCTTCACTGAGAAACCTGCTATTAACTGCAGCTTGAATGCGTTTACATGTCCAAGATTTCGTGATGTAACTCGGGGAATTTTAAGAACCATTGACTGGACTTTTCAATAGAACACTTAATATTCAAAATTGTTCGTACTTAATATTCAGGATTTCGATATACAGATAATTTTATTATGATGAACTTGACTTGACTATATTCAGTGAATTGGTCAACTTCACAGATTATTGGTGGTAGTGACAATGACAACGTAGTTGGGCGAGAGATTTCAAATTGCTTGTAAAAGGCGTTTTGGCTGTGGCCAAAATTGAAGGTCGTTTTTCTTTGGTTATTGACACAATAATTTTTTTCTTCTTCCGTGATAGCATTCTGCGTTATGTTTCGATAAAAATTCGAATAATTTTCGTTGAACCCTAAAATGTACGATTTATGTTGCATTTGGGACTTTCATTGGCCGGTTTAATAGCTATTATGCTTTAGATTTTTAATTTGTTTATAGACTCGGTCGATTTTCAGGTAAAATTTTTAATATGTAGAATATCATTCAAAACAGTAATTATCTCCGATGAAAATATTTATTGAAATTTGAAATGAAATAAGAGAAGAAATCGCTAAAAAGTGTTATAATTTTTTATATGCCTTTTTAATACTAAAAATAATGAAAATTTTAATAATACTAGACTTTTTTATCTTAAATATTTGTACAGATAAAGAAATACAGTTTTTAAACAGAAATACGTGATTTGATAGTTTCGAAAGTATAACACTTTATAGAGTTTATGAAGTACATCAAAATATATCAGATAAATTAATATCAAGATTTATTATGGTGGATTAATTTTAGTTATATTATTATGAAAGTTCTTATTGTAAGTGCAACTTATTTATCAAGACTTAGAGTAAAATTTTGCTTTGTTAATGTCTGTGGTATGATAGCTTCGTGTGCAATGCAAGTATATTACAATCATTAATTTATTATTTTGTTCTGATATCATGGAGAAGATACCAATACCTTCCAATTAAAAAAAAAACTGGTTTAAATCCACATCACGCAAATTCTACAGAATGTATCGGAACATGCTGTTTTTGAAGATTTCGAAATATGATCTGCGGTACTCGCAGCGAAAGAATAGTAATGAAAGAGGAGATTGAAGATAACATGAAAGTTGATGAGACAATGCTAACATTGCGAGATAGTTGTCTCTTCCTCCCTCTGTAGACTCGAGGGCATTTACTCAAGTCAGTAAAATATTAATGAGTTTACGTTCGGATTCTGGCTCAGTCGATTCGTACAACCGCTAGTTATTGATGTGCCAGCTCTGACGGACAGAGGGCTTGATCGCCAACGTTTGGTGGGGAGGAGGCTGTTTGAAGTAAGCTTTTCCGCCAGATATAGCAAATCAGGGGTATGACTTGCTGTCTGGAACCTGTGGAGCTTTGCTAACACCGCGCAGCAGGCACAACGCCGCGCTCTTTACTGCATTGGTTCATCATGCTACTATTCTTTCGCAGCTAGGACTACAAGCTAAAATTCATTTTAAAACATTGGAGATAAAATTAAGAAGCTAAATTCCAAAATGGAGCAGTTACTGTTTTGTTATACGTTCAAATATATTTGGTTTTTATCAAGATATAGTAGGGGTATGCATTTGTACATTGATGGAAGGAATAACTTTAATCTGAAAATACACGTTATTAGGAGAATGTTTAATTATTCCATGACATGCAAATGGCTTTGTAATGAGAGGTGGTAGTCTTCAAAGAAATACCCTTTGAGGCTAACGTGTAGAAACCTAGCAGGGGTCTCGGTGTCGACGTATCTTTTGACCGCGCCTCGGCCCTTCCTTCATCAAAGGCAGCCTCAATGGCGGCCCACTGAGAGCACTTTGAGTGGCCCTTGAATAGGCGTCACAAAACATGTGCCTCTTTAATTAAATTTCATTAGGGCAACTGTCGAAGATGACAGCTGCTAAATTGCAAGAACTTTGCAGCAAGGTGTATTATGTAGACAATCCCCGCTTCTAAATCCATCCAATCAAAATCAGATGACATTCAATTGTTTCTATCACATATATCTCGTCTCCACTCATTTCCTCTTTTTCTTGTCTTACTACACAAATTTTATTTGTTTTAGATGGAATACGTCCGTCTTCGTGATCAAACTCTTTATTGCAGGACGCGGATGAAATGATTTTTCGGACAGGGAGATGAAGTTAATTGGACTGTGGTTAGAAAATAATTTATATCCCTAAAAATCAATTTATTATTCACGGTTTGTTTGATTAATTCTCTCTCCGGTCTCATTTTCTTGTTAAACTAATTGCCAATCGTCGTGTTCGATTTCATCAGTTAGTTTAATTTTCATTTTTCCTTCTTCCTAATAAATATGCATATTGAGGAATCGTCTGACATCAATATTACATATTTTATGGCAATGTGTACTGTGCTTCAAAGGACTTTTCGAATGAATTGTTGCAACTGCATTGTAAAGCGTGGTAAGTATTGATGGAACTCTTATTTCTTCATAACACATGCGATACAAGCTTCAGTTCTCCTGGCGACTATTTCGCTTTAAGCGTGTGCTCGAGATGACCTAAAAAGGAAATACACAATCAAGTTCTTATTCCTTACAATTGTCTTTCACTGTTAAAAAAACTGATTTTTACAGTGATTCTAATGGATTGTGCGAGAAATCACTGAAAAAATCTTCCACGCCATCTTGGTTCAATAATATCGATATGATTAATTATCGCCACGATAAGAAAAATGAGAAATATTTTAATAATATGACGAAATGAATAATCTTCACTAACCGGAAGAGCATCTCACGTGAAAATCCTCGTCCTTGACACGGAGGACGCTCCCTTGTTTCAGCAACTATCTGCTCTTTCTTTGTCTCTCATCTCTCTGTTCCAAGATTTCCTTTTCTAGTGGTACAATTTTTTCGCACCGTTTTTGACATCAAAGCCGTTATTCTTCTGTCCTCGTCTCGTAAGGGAAATTTTATGGTTTCCAGCTGAGACTTGATTATGTGGCATGAACTGAGTAGCGTGTATAACACAAAACGAAGGATAAAACTCAGACAAAATATGCAAAATTAAGTATACAATATTACTCTGAGAATATGTTCAACATTCTATAACTATGAAAAGTTTAATTTCACAGACTCCCTTCCAAATGGTTTTCTATATAATCTAATATGTGTAACATATTAAGAGATCGGTTTCGAATATGAAAACAAAGTTGATATTCTGCCTGCTGGTTTCATTTCAAGACAATTTGCGCGTTACATATTGAATTTGTGATCTGCAGGAAGTTGTTCAATCTGTTTAATTTTGGTTCATCGAATACTTAAGCGACGTAGGGGAAAAATTGTTTTTGATAAGACCTAGTATTTTTTTACGCAACGAATTCCATCACAAAAATACGAATATTTCATTTTTGTTATGTTTACGCCAAGTAGATCTCGTTTATCTTCCCCACTAGAAAAAACTTTGACCGTTATGAAGATAAATTAGAGCATGTTTTTACCTACACGAACATAATATTGATTCATATAATTTGGATGCACATGGTCATGTTAAAGCAGAGGTATTTGAATCCTGAAAAACTCGTACGATGTAAAACTGAAAATAGTGTATCATGAATCTTCTTGTTGAGAGTTTCGTGAAATTAAACCTTTTGTTACATATTAAGACATCGTGTAAATCACATTCGGAATGCTATCCATCAAGAATAATTGAAATTGTTTTCTTTAGAAATGGATTTAAATACATTACATAACTAACAATTCAAATTCTTTCCCATTTGCAATAATATTTACAGCAAATATCAGTTAACGAACTTATTTAATTGTGATTTATGAGGTAGATTTTGTTTTCTTCACAAACTGTATAATTGATACTTATATAATAAATTATTATTGATTACTTGGAGTATGGAACTTTCTTTACTTTTTGAGAAATTTCACCGATTTTTTTTGTGAATTTGGTGAAAAAAGAAGACGGAATATCGAATCGTATCAAACAGAATATATTCAAAAGATGAGAAATTTCCCTTTGATTATATCGTCACACTTTCGTTAAATTCTGGCTTTGTGGTGAAAGAATAGCACATTTATTCGGTGCTTGAATGTTTTCTATGCGTAGCGGTTTTGCAGTGATCTCATTGAATTTTCTGGAGAGACAATAAAAAATAAACTGGAGGCAAATGAGAAGACACGATGATGAATAATGATGCATTTCAGAAGATGACTACTCGTAAAAAGACGTGAACAGTTTTATAGAATGAGTACGAGACGCTTCGCAGGTGAAGGGAAGGAAGTATAAGTGAACGTCACCGTATCAGAAGACGAGGTATAATTAGTTTTACATGATTATACAAGGTAAAGAAGTGTTTCGAAGATCAAAGGAGTGCTTTGGGAAGTATTTCAAAAAGAAACTTGAATGAAAGATCCTAGTAAAGAAGTGCTTCCAAGAGATAATAAAGAAGAACATCTTTCCACTTTCGAACGAAGAGCTCTAACTTAGACCAACCAGCGTGTGAGCGAATCCGAGCGTGAACGGCGCGTGGCGCTCGGTAATTCCGTCCCGGCTTTTGCTCGAGCGTTGTCCACACTTCCAAAGAGCTTCAAGTAGCCGTTCTATTATGATCATTCAAGCGATGGTAGCTACCTGCTCCATGAGGTCACCCCGTAGCGACGGGTAGGCACGACCGGACGAAGGCGAATGGTCTGTGAAGTGTGAAAATCAATGTTCATCACGCGTAGTCATGTTTGTCACCATAGTAGTGAGCGCCTACCCCCGGTCGCCAGTCTTCAAAGGAATCTGATCTGGGGAGAGGATGGGTTGAGGTTAGGAACAGGAGGGGACACGATCGCGAGTTTGCTGTATAGTTAAAGAGGAGCAACGGAGATAATGGTTTCCTGTGTATGAATACTTTTATCACCAATACTGAGATAAAAGTTCCATTATTTTGTTTTAATAACGCTCTATCCTTCGTCAGAATAACGTACATATATTTATACAATTGTCAGTCATAATCACATCGTTAATAAACGTGGTACAGTAACTAAAGAGAAACTGAATACGATTACAATTAACGCGTTATACATAATAGTATATAAACCTCATCACGCACAATACTTATCAAATACGGTAGTACTGTATTCCGATTTCAGCCATATCATTTTTCCAATTTCAGGATTCAGTCACTAATACAAACAACAATAATGTAACTAATTGCTAATTTAACTACAAACAATACCGTAAACAATTTTTGTCACCGGAGGGGAATAAAGCATTAACGTTGTTAATTTTAGTTAATCTTTTGAATGTTTGTATCTCTTGTTCATATTATTTATCTTTATTATTTGAATGTTTGTATCTCTTGTTCATATATTTATATGTGAGAAGAATTATTTCCCTGTTTCTCCTTCGTACAAATCTGTACGGTTTTATTTCGAGCCTTATGCAATATTAGTAGTAGTATTAGACGATCAATATTTGTGGAAATAATTATGGAGCTAATGAGATGAATAGTGAGAATTATTTGCCGTTCAGAGAGCAGCCGTTTAAAGTAGATGTTCAGACACCATTGAGGCACACACCTTGCACAAGTAACGTGAGTGGGAACAGGGTGACATAAAAGTACTAAAAAGAGACACAACTAGTGGTGCAAAATCATTGCACATACTTTCTCATATTCGTTTCTCCATCTGCAGCATATAGTGACAAAAGATATCGTTAAAAAGTGTTATGTAAAAGTAATTTCGTTGTAGACAGAAATTGATGTATTTTCGCATCTGCTGTGCGTTTGCTGTCCTCGTATGTATTTTATCATTATCATGTCTTTCATTTCAGTTTACGAAAAGTGTATTCTATGTCTGCTTGGTTGATTTACACTGCTAAATATTATACAACCACACAGGGCACAGAGCTAGTGACCCTGCGGCGCGGGAGTAAGCCAGCTAATGCGTCGGCACAGGCTCCCTCGCCGCACCGCGCCGGTCAGCAGCTCTAGCGCGCAACCGGGGATTAGGTCTCCCCGTAATGTTTTTTCATTTACTTTATTTTACAGATTTTAATACATTTCACACAGATTAATACACTTCATGTACATTTTCATTTAGCTATGTGTATGCTAAATATTATTCAATCTTTCATTCTTCAATTCATTGAAACCGTAAACTAATATGTAAGTGCAGCAGACAAATTATTTTACTGCGTCTATACCAAACATTCAAGCGAAATACCGCTAATGCATACTAATTCTACTTTACGTACCGAAAATTTAAGTAAAATCGTTGGACCATTTTTTGAAAAATAATCAAAAATGTACTTTGACCTTCATGTAAAGTACCCTTTGTGTTCAAATAAAAAGAAAATTGAAATTACGTGCATATGTTAGAAGTAAATTCTACCCTAAATACGAAAAATGAAAAAAAAAATTACCATTCGGTCGGGAGTGCTGCGCACAGACGAACGGACCGGACGGACATCCAGCCAAAAACAACTTTTTCGGAATCAGGGGTCAACAAAATGGATATTTCCGCAAAAATCTCGGTTACGATTTTTTTTCACGATTACAATACTTTCTATATACTACGTAAATTATATTAGTGTCGAATCGATAGGGTTTGGGATTATTGAGATGCAAAAAAGCACACACGATGCCATTTAATTTCAAGTTATTTCTCGATGAAGCGCAAATCACATATAGTAATCGCTGAATGAAAAACGTGATACATCTTGATGAAGTTCGTACACTTAACGTTAAGAAGACCAGAAAAAAATTACTGTCTACTACAACATTTGAGGCGAAATTCGCTTTTGTGATTGCACCATCTCTAAAAGGAGCGTAGGAAGTATTTAAAAATCGAAAAATATTATAAATAGTCGAAAACTGCTGTTTTTGATCCGAATCCTTAGTTTTTGGAATCCACGAGTTACACAGTAAGATTTTCGGTGCCGTGGCACGAGCTCTGCCATGTGCATCATAGCACCTTCATGAGTAGATTGGAGGCGGCTCGAAGACGGTTTTATTTAACTGCTCGAGGGTTATTACATTGACACGAGTTGGATGAAAGCAGTCTGTTTCTAAATGGTCTAATGTTAAAGTTACCATTAATAGACCGTGTTGGTGGTTCCATAATCCATTAATTTGAATTAAAACAAATAAATTGTGAAAGTTCCTGTGGTTTTAAATTAGTTATGAGGAAAAATTAAAACAAGAAATTTGGTTACAGAGAAAATAATGTGGTGCGACGAGAGGGGTCTGGGGGAGAGGAAAGGGAACCTGATTAGTGACATCACTACCGACTAAAAAAAACTACCTTTATTTCTCACCCAGGTATGCCTCATGAAGATATTTGCAAAGCCTATCGGTTAAACGATTTTCCAAATCCATTAATTATTCTCCTTTAACATTTTACCGGAACAATTGCAATTGTTGTACAAAATATTGCCTCTTTGAATTATTTTATGACGTAGTATTTTATTCTTATGAAAATAAGATATTTGGGATCGATTATTGACTCTCTTTTTATATTACAAGAGCTGGGCTATGGAACATTTAATTACATGTCCAGAACTATTGATATAATTTTAAATATAACTAATAAAAGTTGAGTTACATTTCCAGTGTCTCAGAGATCTGCATCTCTTACTCTCCTTCCTCGACTTACGGAGGAGGAAAACGTCTAATATTTCGTCCGCTGCTCGCCTGTTTCGAGCATCTCTATACAATGGACGCTACTAGACTTGCCTTTCTTATAATTCACTTCTTTCGCACAGAGGAAGAGAAGACGGAGGTTTATGAGTGACTCATTTTTCCTGGAAGGAGGATGATGCTGGAGATACCTTCGCGGAAGTGAGACCGATCTTTTAGTGACTGCAGCAGAGAATGATAACCTTTGCAAAAGTGTTATCAGCAGGAGGAATAATTTTATTAATGCAAAACGTCTTCCATGCTCCGCATGGGAGATCTCAGAGGCTAAACCCGCATTAAGTTCCCACATCTACTTCATAATCGCCTACTCTAGAGGTGGCAAGCGACTTGCCCTTCGACGTTTACTACGGACAACCGCGGGTAGCAAAGAGTAGATATTCGTGCGCTACCACTCTCCCCACCGCTTGGATATAAAGCAGGAGTTCAAACTTAGGTACAGAGCTTCTTATTAAGATATATCTGTGTTAACTGAAGTCATGTTGTCAACTATTCACGAAACTTGGAACTCTTCACCAAAGTAATTCTAGTTAATCATTAATTCATTCTACTGATTAATACTGTTGGACAAGGACAATTATTTTGTGACTTTAAAACTTGATAGTAAATATAGATTGTCGTTTGACTGTTTCTTTGACAATGATCGCATTGTCTTCAGTCATATGACGCGGCTGTCTTTTTCGTTAACAGTATTTTCCAGTTTTTGGTGAATTACTCGTATTCTAGTAAATGGTCGTAATGTATGAAAATTCCTTTTTTCCATTTACTATTTTACAGTAGTTTTTTCTTCGCTATGATAAACCACCAGGATATACAAAAATCTTTACCAGGATATAAAAAAACATAAACCCACGAAAGTTCTCTATATAAACCCATAGTAATTTAAGATCAAATAATTCAAAATTTTGCGCCGTAAGGGTATGAAAATTCATCACCACTGGATACGGAACGGTTCATACTTTCGTTTGAAACATTCTTGGGGGATACTTACGCATAGTCTCTCTGACGGATATAATATTAAGCAAAGTACATTTTTACTTTAGTGTTCAGTTTTTGTATGAAAATTTCAGAAAACCATTTGCTTACTATTTACATTTACTCAAGTACCGGGTTGCACGTTTC
Organism: Laupala kohalensis; assembly: GCA_002313205.1. NCBI lineage: Eukaryota > Metazoa > Arthropoda > Insecta > Orthoptera > Trigonidiidae > Laupala > Laupala kohalensis. Next base: position 129,798 of record NNCF01128084.1, on the reverse strand, counting down.
TAATTGTGTTTTTTATATTAACGGTTTAATATCTGGTTGTTGGGAAGTTTTTGTAAGAAGGTTGATGGAAATTTGCACACCAATTCTCCTTCAGGCTACAATATATTCGATTAACGAATCGCAATAAATATTGTACAATAGAAATTGTTGACCGCGTGTTACAACAGAGATACAAATTCTTGATGTTTGGTCGTGTAAAACATTCATTAGATTGTCAACGTTTCGACTTTTAATGTCATCAACGTTTTCGACATCAACGTTTTACAACATAATCATATATCAAGAATTACATAAAGAACTAAACGAACGCCAACTAATAATCTATTAAGATAATATGTGCAAAATCCTCGCTTCGGGCAGCTGTGGCCATCTCTGGTTTTCGCCTATGCTAACTACACAATCTCTCATCAACGCTGGCGTCTACGAGGTGGCCGTGTTTTTGAGAGTGTCTTGTCCTCAATTCATCAAAGATTGGTGTGTTATTACATGCTATTTGAGTTTTTTCGTTTAAAGGTTTTTTTTAGTTTTTTCCGACTCAAGATGATTCAATAACAAATATCATACCTGAGTACGAGTGAGAGCATAATCAGAGTTGCACCAGTAATTCCACGTGAAGAGATGTGATTAAGTTTCAAATCAAAAGAGTATCAAAGGCGTTTGCGAACCGCGAGCGAAAGATCAGAAAGAGTGTATTGCACTTGGAAGATATTTTATAGGAAATAGTAACTTTTTTGGGGAAAATAGTTGATTAATTAAAAAAAAAGTAACTACAGTGCGTGGATTATCGTTTTATGGTGTAGCTGCACTAAAGAGCGGAAAATATGATAAATTTGCATATAACTCCTATTATAAAATACCTAGTTGATAAACCACAAGAACCTGTGTATAATGACACTCGCGCGGCGTAACTCATTTTATTGAATCGATGTATAAAATAAATATACACAGCAACTTGAACTTAAGATTTGAGGTCCACATCTGTCACGAATTCTAGCATTTTCATTTTATATTCCATATCAGACTTTCAGATATACCTAAAGAAATCCTGATACTCGACAACATTAGCAAGTATTCTGACCATATGCTTGTCAATTCATATCTGAACTTAAATGTTAACTCATCTTGTTTCGTTTGGATATGACACTGCGATTCTGCTATCGTTATACCATAATAAAGTTTTATAATATTCCATAGCTTTAATACTGAAGATTGTAAAGATTGTAGTGAAGTAGCGATAAATAATGATCGATTAATGACTGGAGAGAAGTGACCTCTTTATATTGTATTATAGTTCTGTGACATTGATATGTCGTTTTTAGTATACTTGTTTACCTTTAGAGATGATAACAGAGATATAAGTTGGAAAGTCACACAGTGAAAATACAAGACAATCTGGGATATTGAGCTTGAGTGATCATATCTGTGAGCAAGATTAATTTTTGTCGACGTAACTTATTGTAAGTGATAATCATTCATTTGTGGAGGGAAAATTACTGTTTTCAATGGAAGTTCACGTTCGCCTGGTTTACGTTTATCACCACTTCTTTCTCTGGGTAAAATTTACCGAATTTTATCTAAGAAAAAAGAAGAGTGGAAGAGAAAGAAATAACTGATGATAGAAAAGTTGGCAAAAATAAAAGTAATATCAGCTTTTCACAATTTATTTGTATTGTATTTGTAACTTTATCCCTAGTTTCTTTACGTTATGCAGTCTTTCTTATAAATTTGTCGACGATAAATTTTATAAAAGGTGTAATTCTTTTGAAAAGTTCAAAAATATAAAATGATTCTCTGCAATAGCACTTTGGTTTTGAAATACCCCTTCACTGATATGTTTATGAAGAACAGAGATACAGAATCGGGGACACGCCCCTGCGTTACGACTGTCGTGACCTTTGCTTATCTTGTGGGAAGGGCTGAACTTTCACAATGGACTGTGGCAGTCAGTCACTTCTCTTGAATAGGAGTCTTTCTACGACTGTAATTCTACTAATTGTAAGTATTATTAGGGTTTATTTTTAATATTAAAGAATTTTTAAGTTTAACTTATGCTAAGTCTGATAAGTTGAACGACGAAATAATTTTAAAACGGTAATTTTCAAAGCATACTTTAATATCGAACTTTATTGTCATAAAAGCAGTTGAAAACTAAGTATAACACGTGGAGGGTAATAAACTAAATTACTCTCCGGAAACATGCAAGGGACTATCCCAACAATTCCCATCAAGGACCAAGAGGATTTAATATTTATAAATTAAATTATATAATGAATACGTACTGTTATCCTTATATTATTCCAAAAAGAAATGTAGATATATCGTATAAATTAATGACACAAAAGTATTAATGACATTCCCGCTCGTGGAAAATCCCCCACTATTCGAAGGAGAGCCGGAGGAAGACTCTGGTCAGGATGATATGATGTTAACATTCTTTGCGCATTGTTCACTTTTCTGCATTAAAACGTTCTCCTAATAAGAGCGTTAATTTTTTCGTACTTATATATTGAGGTTTTTGAATAAATAATTAGGTATTTACTTGAATTTATTAGAGGATATGTCATGCAGGATGTTTTGTAAGTTATGAACGAAGAATATTAAAGAAATACCCTTATTATACAAATAAAAAAAATTGTTCTTGAGTTTTTTCATTATGTCAATTTTTTGCACTAAGATTTATAAAAAAACAAATTTTAATCATCGTGTAAACAATGCAACTCAATTTGACAACACATCGAATCACTTCATTCCAAGAGGTAGCCTACTTGTCTGAAACGAAATCTATTCCAATTATCTAGATTGAACCAAGTACCAACTTTACTCGTGCATTGTTTAACAAGTAAACAAGCGTGGAGATTGCAAGCATTGGGGAGACCATTGATTTTGTGTTTCCGACGAGGATGTTAATTTTTATTCCGTCCTAGCAAATTGTGCGCTCTTGCTGCTCCTGGTGGCGACCCGCGCATCTGTTGCATCACACGCCCGCGACCTCGTGTGGGTGTTTACTCTGTAGGGCGCCTTGCCACATTTGCTTGTTACTCATTTATTTCAAATATATTATGCATTCATCCGATAAAATGAATATGAATTTTTCTACTTAGTGGCATTGTGGTTTGTATTGAGGGGTTAGTACATCGTGTCGAGTTAATTAGATATAAATATAAGAACGTCATCGCTTGATTTTTCTTTTCTATCAAAACATATCAGAATCAAATTTCTCTCTCTAGAAGTCTTTTTTGCTCATAAATTTTCAGGTTATACTAGTATGAAAATATTAAGAACCCAATAATATTTTTGAAAGACTTGATTTTAAAAATATTTTGGGACGAAACCAGTTTCCTTGTTGCGTTATTATACTAAGTGTTAAATTTAAATGTAATGTATAATGTTGATACCTCATATTCTCGATCAATGAGTTGATTTATGGTCAAGAGTATAAAAATAGACACGTCTGGAGTTATCAACTTCATCGTTTACGGCGAGTATTTTAGCTCTTCAGAGGATGGATCAATCTAACAAACAATTTAATGATTAACTCAACATTCGTCAAAACGACAGAATTCATAATGAAATGAGAAAAAAGTTCTGGTGTTACAATTTAGAATGAGGGTGATAGCCAGTTTATTGTCCTTGGATAAAATTTTATGTTACTGCATTCAGGTACCTTAAAATCCTACTTCATCTACGAAGAAAGTAAAACAGGTTCACACAGTTGAGCAAAAGTTTTTGAAGATCAAAGTTATTCATTTCGAATATGTACATATATTCTTGTGTTGTAGTGGTCCCTAAGGCCGGATATATGAACTCTATGCCCTTTACTTTAAAATTAACTCATTAATTGTATAAATAAATAGCTGATTAATTAGATACTTTTGTCATTATAACAAGAGTTATAAAGGAGTATTTCAATAAGAGCGCAAGGTTTGAATTTTCAATAAAACATGGTTTTCTGTGGCAAATTATTTAAACAATGAATACATTCAGGAATTATGTATGGAACGTCATATCCAGTAAATGACCTCCACGGCTTTGGAGGCACACGCGTACTCTTCGGGAGAAATTTTCAATTTCGTGGATACAGTGTTAAATTTCGGCTTTCAATACTTGGGGGCTTGTTAGAGTAAATCTGAGATTTCAGAAAACCTCACAGCAAAAAGTCCATAGGAAGCGCTAGAGTGGCTGTTGAAATGTCCAGTTCTTGTGCAAGATGACGAATCGCCGTCTCTGGACTATCAGCTACACTTTCGCTGTTTGTTTCTGAACGACCACTACGAGCTCGTGTGGTGTGCTTTTACTTCAAGTGCTTTACTGAACCAATACTTATGAAGTCTTTGATTATTCTTTTCACTGATGAATTTGGAACATTATTTCTACCAAAAATTGGACGCATTTTACGAATAGTACTAAATTTTCACAATCACATCAGTAACGTTTAACAATAAGGACATGTTGTTGTATCGCGTACTAACCCATGTTTACTGTCTTCTATCGATCTGTTATAATAATTGACCTATCGAATCATAACTGCCAAGATGGTGCGCAATTCAAATCCTACACACTTATAGAAACACCCTATACTTGAATCTACAATAGCTAAATATTGCTCAATAACTACAAGGTAAGAAATGCATAAAAGTATTTCAACTTTCTTCGAAGTTATAGGTGAGAGTAAACGCCATTTCTGAGAAATTCTCGTAACGTAAGAGTATAGGTATTTGCTACTGTTCTAGCATTTTTCAAATTTCATAAACACTTTAAATAGTTGTTCCCGAGTTCAGTGAACCTTGATCTGAAGAAATTATTTTTTTATTGTATGATTACTCTGTCCCTATGTATGTGTTATACTATGTATGTCTTGATGTTGCAATACGGGGTCTCCAAGGGGTTATCAAAAGCATCGACTGCCGATTTGGCCTCCTCTGAAGGGCTCAATCGAATTAAAATACTTCTATCTCAACTTTATGGGACTCACTCGCTTGGCTATGTGGATGCAACTTCCACCATTGCGAAAAGACCGGATTGACTAGTATATGAAATTGAGTCAGGATCATTCTTAAGAATACTTGAAATAAACTTAATACTATTTATTCCCTTTAACTACATCCCATTGGTACAGCTGCATCCAATACATTTTTACCCTTCCATAATGAACAAGACAATTTCTGAATACATTGATACAATAATTAGAAGTATGTATCGAATACTTAGCACGAATAACAAATAGACAAAACAATTTATGAACTCAGTAACTAGAAGTATCTGAAGGATACCTAATATGAATAAAACAGATTATTATTACAGAGACCCAAAATAGGAGTTTTACGAGCGCATGCGGTCACATGCGTTCGGAGAGGAGGCTTGCCTCCGTCTGCTGAGCCCTTCGCCTCGTGGCCACTTCGTTGGGGATTTCAGGAGGGAGTGGGGAGGGCCAATCATATATATTTTATCGTATTGGCGTGATTATGACGACATCAGTACCCATTCTTACTGGTCAGTCTAGAACCTCGCCATCAAGGCGCATCGCTGACAATGTCGTTCCCACGACAGCCGCCGACCGACGCTCAGCGGAAGTGAATTGTCCGTTCTCTGCACAATCGTGGATCGAGGTTCCACCACGAGCGTACAGAGAAAAATAATCATGACTGCAGTCGAAGCAGCAGTCGGAACAGCGAAATAAAGGAATGGAAAAGAAATTTTCCACTGCTCATCAAGCAGTACCGTAACATTGATGCATACCTGTAATAGTAAAATTAAAAATCACTTATTAACTTGATGAGAAGGAATAATGTATAAATAACTTAATGCTTTATATTATATTATACGCAAAATATTCGTAATATTCCTAAATCTACTTCAAAAATTATTTTTCAAGTTATGTCTTTTAAAACCTCGGCCAACCCATGTGGAGGACCAATGATTTGGAATACATTACCGACGTATGAAACGAAGATCGATAGTTTAATTTGACAATTAATATGTCGACGAGAACTTAATAAAGACTTATCCTAAAACATTGGCTTTGGTAGTGATATTTTAGAAAAGAAACCTATGTAAGACCAATTATCATACTCTGCTTTAACTCCAATGAATCCTACCGCATCAATGCTAGCAAACCTTGCGTGTTGAAGATCGATAACCGCAGAACGGTATCTATTTCGTGAGTTGTGGTCTATTGTTTGCCGCGACGGAAATACGGCATGCGATTGCACCCACACAGAGCTGAAATTGGTTCGATCAGGATTTGGTGTATTCGACCATCGCTCAAAGAACGGAACGGTGTCACTGTTCATTTGGCGACTACTTTTACGAGAAAAAAAAGATACGATTTAGTAATGATTCACTTTGAAGTCAGCTGTTCACTTTTGAAATAAATATTTCTAATTAACGGATTGATTGATTTTATTTGAATAACTCGTAATGTTGTTGGCTTTGAGCGGTCACTGAGTTAAAACAGATCAAAGAATTTTTATTCATTGGGCAAATCAATGTTAGACATTGCCAATTATTATTTTCTCTATAGCTTTTGGAGTTTATACTTGCCTGAATGTAAGTAATTAGCAACTGGAAATGAGAATTCTTTCCTTACTTTGTACTACTGTCTCCTTTAATGTTGGTTTTAAAACTATTTGTTTTATTACATTGTTTTACTCATTGTATGAAGCAGTTACAATATCCTATATTATTTTGCATATCAGGAATCACGACTTTATTTTTTCTCCAGGACTGGAAGTAACAATTTTTTTCTAAGAGACAATGGAGCCACAAATACAGTATAGGTTTTCTTCTGGGGGATTTAGGGCTCGTCAAGGTTATTAGAGCCCTTAGCACTATAGGGTATTGGAAATGTTTTATTTTTCAGTTGACTAAAATTATTGTTTGAACACAAACATTTGAGTAGTTTTATCTTAAATTGTCTCTTTCAATATCTTTTATGTTCAATGTCCATTCAAGAAAGGTAACAAGTAGATGAAGTATCTTGATCACGTCCTATGTATTTATCTGTACAAAATAAACATTATGAACGCCATTTTTTAACTCACAACTTCCGAATGCCTACTCGGGGAGAGGAGTCTGCACTGTCTACGGCCAGGTAAAAATTGCTAAAGATCGGGACTCGAACCTGGGACCACGGCCGCAGGTGTGCAGTTGCGGCACACTGAGAAGCGGCCGTAGAGGGAAGTCCCATATTTGAGTCCCGATCTTTAGCAATTTTCACCTGACCCTTCACGTTGCATTATAAACACTTTCTCATAGCGGGTAAAGAAACGTAGGTGAAGAAAGTCGAAATCAAACTGTCCCACAACAGACCCCAAACGTGCCCAAGGGGTTCGCGGAGGAATTTCAGCCGGTTTACCCCCAGGATATACCCGGTACTCATTTTACAGCAGGTTGAGTTGGTCTACTGAGCCACACTGACTTCATTCATGGTAGATATTAGTATATAAATAAAATGGAGCTTAAATTAAAGTGCTTTACTTTCTTTATCACGCATCGGGAGAAATTACTTTGGAATACTCTCATGTGTAATTCTTGCCACAATATTGCGTCATGAAATAGAGTGCCTCAGGGCTCACTTTTTATTCCGTGTAGTGGGTTCTCCACAGGGGACATGATCTTTATGAGAAAATGAAAGAAGACGTCTGAGGTGTCTAGAGAAGGAAAGAGGATAAAAGGAGCGCTTGCATTCAGGTCGCGCAATATGGCGAAGAAACATTAATCACCTCCTCCGGGAAGATAGCGAGAAATTCTATGGGACGTTCGTGAGCCGCGCCACCCAAAGACTGTAATGTAATGAGTTTTCTGCAGGAGGGTATGGTATTAACTTTAAGTTGACTTTCATTCAACGTGCGGTCAGGAGAATGAAAATTGCTTTGTCAAATTACTTTTGTATTTGCAATCAAGAATTTGACTTTTTTTTATTGGAGTTCAAATTTTTCATTGATATATTTGTTCAAATTATTATTCAAATTAAAGAGTAATCTGAGAAACTACTTCTCGTTCATACGAGTATAAAGTTTATCGTTTGACTAATTAAAAAATCTCTCTTGTAAATTATAATTATCACGATTACAGGGATTATTATAATAAAACTCGTTAAGATTTCAGTTGGTAGAAGAAAAAGGAATATTTTTAAGGGTGAAATGATCTTCAGGTATGAAAGGGTGAGTATAATAAATTAAGCGATTTCAACCAACGAAAAAGTTTGCAGTCTTAAGCTCTGCTCTTCTTATGAATGTCAATCATCAGATGTTACGAAAATGAACGATGGATTGTTCATTATCTCGAGAAGAGGATTTGCGTGATATCTTCTCCTGGAAATACTGTTTACTTGTGAACACAAAAAAGTAAAGGGGTTATTTACAAGTTGTAAGTATAAGGTTTAATTTTGTTCCGAGTTATGAAAATATTTGCCTTAAACAATGGTAAAGTGTTTGAATAGTCGACCACAATATTGAGATATTCTAGAATAAATCTGTGAATGAATAGTATTGTATTGGGAAACAAGATACACGACATTTGAACATATTTTTCCATATCATGTGACGTATTTACACAGTATTTCTTTTCGTTTTCCTAATTTTTTACCATTTCTATTTGCGGTCGTCAATGGTTAACGAATGGAAACGAGGGATTCAACATTTTACGGCCGTATGTCCGTACTGAGTCATAATGAATGTTGGGATACGAACCTTCTACTTTTTAGTCTGGAGAACGCATTCTTGAAACATACACCACCTGTTTATGGGGGGGGGGTTGAATAATGATAAAAATATTTAGAATTATTCAAGATCATTCAATCTGTATAAAAAATGGAAATGTTCTTTATGTCCAGTTCAGCTTTTCAACCAATCGAAATTGATATTTGAACAATTAATCAACTTATTATCATATTTCAATAGTATGAAATGACACTTAGAGCACTTCTATTTGTAAATAAAAATAATAAAATTATCAAAATTGAAGTTTGACTCTTACAAATTCTACCTGCTGTCTATTAAATTTTACAATCAAAGTCATTCATTTATCTAAAGGTTAATTTGATAAATATTCTTTTCTAATAAATTGTTGATAGTATATTTTCTATTTTAATGTCATCAGACTGAGGTAGAAGCATATTATTAGAAAGAATTGGTTATTATATGAAAACTGTATTAATGCTTATTTATACCTACTAAACAATTTCCTACTGATCACATTATCTTCAATAAACACAGAGATATTACCCTGTATCGTTTAATGACTGCGAATCAAAATTTAATGAATTGGTTATTATTTCGTTCGTTTTCGAGATTTTCTACACACTAAAGAGAAATATTGGAGTCTGGATCAGGGATTATTTGCAAGAAGTAAAAATTTCTATAA
>NNCF01128084.1:80181-107336 GCA_002313205.1 Laupala kohalensis | reverse complement strand
ATTAAAATCAATAAATTCTTTTACATTGTAGAAGCACTGGTGCAGGAGGTAGTTTTTAACCGCGGATTTGAAGATATTCAATTTCATATCTTTTATATTCTTGGGAAGGGAATTATATAGAACGATTCCCGAATGATATGGTCCCTTTTGGAAAAGAGTGGTTGACATGCTAGGGCGGTGAATATTATCCCTATTGCGAGTATTGTGTTGGTGAACGAGACTGTTTCGCATGAAGCAAGAGTAGCACTTCAGTAATTCGGTCTTAACAAACACAACCGTTTTATACATATAAATGCAGGGAAGTGTTAAGATTTTTAATTCCTTGAATAAAGGTTTACAAGAGTTTCGGGGGTGATATTTATAAATTATCCGAACTATTCTCTTCTGAATTCTGAAAGTTTGAATACTCTGACCGGAATTGCCCCAGAAGGTAATGCCGTAACGTAAATGGGAATAAACGTTTGCATAATATACGCAACGGGAAATATGTGGACTAACTTCCGTTAACGAAGTTTCGGAATGCGTAACACAATTTGCTTAATTGGGAATTAAGATTGTCAACGTGACAATTCCATTTGAGGTTGTCTTGAATATGGAGACCTAAGAATTTTGTATTCGTAACAGTTTTTAATTGTGTTCCGTTTAAGGAAAGAGAAACCTGGGCTAAAGATTTTGTGATGCTATTGTGAAATGACATAGACAGTTTTGTCGGTGTTTACAATGAGACGATTTGCATGGAACCAAGTCGAAAGGTTAGACAAAACTTTTTGAGCATTGGCGTGTTTACATAGTAAATTTTGCAATCTGACGTGGATGATGACGTCGTTCACAAACAATGAAAAGAGTATAGGGCCAAGAATTGATCCTTGGGGTACTCCGCAAGTAAGTGGCTTTGTTTCTGAAGGACAACGCTCAAGCATTTTATTTTTAGTATAGGATATTTCGATTTGCTGATANAATGCCTAAAGAATGCAATTTGGAAAGGAGAATTCCGTGATCTTTGACATCGAAAGCTTTAGATAAGTCAAGAAAAACCTGAGGATTTTCCCCACGGTCAAGAGATGTGGTAACATCGTTTAAGAAGGAAAATATGGCATTTGTAATGGAAAAGGGTTTCCTAAAACCGTGTTGATCATCAGAAAGAATGTTATTTTTTGATAAAAAATCTAGAAGACGCTTGTAGAACATTTTTTCTAGAATTTTTGCGAAAGTGGGTAGTAGAGATATTGGTCGCTAATTTCCAATATTAAGTTTGTTTCCTTTCTTGTGTAAAGGTTTCATTTTAGCTCCCTTAAATATGTTGGGAAACACCCCTTCCGATAAAGAGCTATTAAAAATATTTATGAGTGGATTTAATACAGCATGGGACGAAGATTTAACAATAAACTCAGGTATATCATCTATGCCTGTTGAAAATTTGGTTTTTAAGGAGCTGATGATTCTCTTGACTTCACTGGCGTTAGTTTCGGAAGTAAACATAGAATTGGGTACGTGGGTGAATATAATTGGAGGACATTGATTTGGATATATTGTGTTCGTTATATTACCTACTTCTGAGAAGTAAGAATTAATCAAATTTGCGATGTCCTGCAGATTTGATACGATTTTGTCATTGTCTAGATGAGAAACATTTTCTTCGCGGTTTTCAGAAGTTGACATGTAATTTTTAACAATATTCCACATGGCTTTCATCCGGTTGTTCGATTTTAGTATATGCCTTTCGTTTTCCATTACTTTTGCTGCATAGACTACTTTTCGAAGAATATTCTATTATTTACGAAAATAATTATGGAATTCGGGTGGTTGGTTATAGCGTTTTGAAAGATAATATAAACGGCGTGTGTTTTATGAAGAAATCCTTATCCTTTGGGTGATCTATCTATTGTATTTCTTTGTGTTAATTAACTTGCGTATGATGGGAAAACTAGAGTTGTAATGTTTTAGGAATATTGAGATAAATACATTGAATTTGTCGTCGGTGTTTTGGCAATTGTAAACATCCTTCCATGCAACTGTAAACATCTTTCCATTTTTCCATAGAACATTACGTCTGTTGTTTGTGAATTTTCATTTAGTAATTATTGCTCTAATAGTACATACTAATGAACGAAACGTTTATAAAAATTATGTTGCAATATAGTTGAAATCACGTAAGGTTTATTCAATGGATGCTAATTCTACCTTCACAGGAACTGTTGCGTATATGGCGTGTTGATCTCGTGAACGTCCGTTTACTTAAGCTCTACAGCGAGCAAATCTAACGTTCTGTGACAACATGACCATGTTGCGACCATGTTTGTGTATGTGCAGGACTTTATTTACATTTGTGTTAATATATGAAAGGGTTTGTTTGACAGGAACACGTTTGTCACATTTGCGGACTCCTCTGTAGTTCCCAATTCCGATAGCTTTTTCTGTCTGGATCGCTGTACTGATGTACGAACAAACATATATTTGAATTACCTATTTATGATTTCATTTTGTCTTTATACAGCAATTTAATAGCAAATTCAGACGTATTCATCATTTCATTGGCTCTTGAATCAAATGATTTTATCGCTATGTAATATAAGCTCCGGAAATATTTTAAATTTATAAATTATGAACTAGTGTGTGAACTCACAATTGTACAAGTTTAATAATATACTACAACAGTTACTGAAAGACATTCCAATATTTTCTTTATAAAGTTGTAAATCAGAGATATTTGAATTCCATTTTTTTTGAAAAATATAAACAATTTATTTCCTTCCTTATAAAAATTGGATATATTTAGTTCATCGTAATTGTTCAAATATGTACTTCGATGGTTCAAGAATTGACTGTAATTAAATTTAAATGGAAAAAATATAGTGCGTTGCTTGTAGAGGTTCGATAAAGGATAAAGGCGGATATTCAATGAAGAGATTATCATACTGTCCTTGTTCATACGGCCATAAAATTCTCTCCGGCCGCGTGGCAGCAATTATTAGCGCTCTTTGCGGAAGGGAAATATGACAAACTGGAACGAAAAATGAGTGAAGACTGTTTCATTAATTCATTAAACCATGTAAAGAATTCAATGCCCCTCAAATAGTCTCATGCACAAGACATTCGCTTCAGCGTGCAGGTGACGAGATAACATGTTGATGAGAGAAGATGTTTATTTCATGCTAATAAAATTCTCAAATTTACAGCTATTTTATTTTTCGAGTTGCTTTCATTCTGCTAGAGCAATCATTAAATATGTATTATGTGGTTATAATAATATTAATAATAATAATAATAATAATAATGTTTTATTAGTCTCCAATGGATGATGGCAGATCAAAAAGATATAGGAAAAAAATTAAAAATACATTCGGACAACCTTAGTCAGCGGGCTTAAGGTAGTACGCACGTGCCAAGCACTACACAAGCACACTTGACCCTTTATAAAACATTCAATAATATGATATACTCTGTTTGTATCAAAGTAATCATTATAACAGAAATTAATAAATTATGGTGCATTAAAAACTGTGAATAATTAATTACACCACTTAAATTTAAATAATTTTATGTTTGGATAATGGTGTCTTTTTTGACTAGAGGTTTCTAGTTTTGCAACTGTTTCGTTGAATAACTTTCTTAATTGTCCGATAACGCAAGGTAAATTTCATTCTGTTTATTTCTATATTTAATTTTTGACACGGACGATATATTTTTGTACCAATATCAATGAGAATACCATAAGAATTTATTTAAAAGATACTAGCTTCAGAGACTATGAATGATAGCACATACAAATTTGATAAGGTTTTATTCAAATATTAGCGCTTAAAGGTTCAAATTTTATTCGAAAATTTGATAGATAATAATTTTTTATTTAATTAAAAATGATATTTCATAACAGTTACGTCAAACCGAACAGAATTAATGCCTCACACCGCATTCTGAGTAATGTGTTAACATTCTAGTTTTAACGCATTTCTTATTGATTTTTGGCGTATTCTTTTCAACATGTTCGACAGTTTTTTATCCATTTTACTCGTTCAATTTTCCAAAATTAAAAACGTAACCGCTATAAGAGTTGTCTTCATAAGAGCCCATGCAACTTTTTAGACATGTAAAATTTCCAGAACATACAACATTTTATTAGACTTTTTTTATAGATATAAGTCTCTCCTTTCGATCACACAAAAAATGCAGTCAACCGGTATCGCCAAGATGTTCATGCTACCTTAGAGGACTTCCCGTTTTCCGCATTTCGGAAGCCAGCGTCAGCCTTCCTCCCCACCTCTCGTTTTCCAGCGCAGTGAGCCATAGCGAAGTTCCGGTTCATAACGCGCTTGAACTGAGCGGCACTACAATGGCCAAATTTGCAAGGAGAGTAATTCTAATTTATCAAATATAATTCAATAAGTTTAATAGTTACATTTTCTCCAAGAAATGACTGATTTTACATTTACCACGTTCTAGTGAAACGTGTGTGAATGTGTTTATAGTTAAATTACGAAATATTTTAGTAAGAGTTGTCGCTTATGATAACCCATTTATAAGTAAAATAGTATTGAAATTTTACAGTCTAAAACTATATTGCACAAGACACACACTATAGTATCTCTGTAGGAGATATTGAGGTAGAATTTAATAGAAGATGCTAAGGTTGTTTAGCAGGAGAGCGCAAGAACGCTTAAAATAGTAGTATAATAAGATTGAATGAGCGGCCATTTCTGTAGGAAATTACAACAAGAACATACCATAGTTTTATACCCATTTGGATTTCTAATTATCAGAATCAATTTTGTGTAAGAAAATGTGTGTGTTCAATGAAAGTAACAGAAAGAGAGTGATCTTGAAGCCCCTAGTTGTCGTTGGGTATTTAATTAGAAGTAACTTGCATACGCTATTTAGACGAACAATACTTGTAGACTTACTTACATCCGTACGTACTTATACATTCAATTTCATTAATATAAGTCATATTTTTGTGTATTTCTACTTTTTCACTTAATTCCCGAGTTATAGATCCAATCATCCATATTTTTGCACATCCAATACCAAAATAAGTCGGATAATTGATTTGCACTGTACATAATCTTGGGAAAAGTGGAAGAAGAGGTTTTATCATCGCTGTGAATCTGGCAAACCACCAGTTGGTAATAATTTCTCTATATTTTTTACACAAATATTACATTTTTCTCGTTCTCTGACGTGAAGTTTCCCATACAATCATTTCATTGCAGTCCTCACCATTGCCAACCTCACGGCAGTTACTCAAAGCTCTCTTCCCGCCCCTCTCTCCAAGCTTCATGTTTACCGGTTGCTAAAAGCTCTCCGCCGCTGTTGATCCATTAGGCGTGCCGGGGCCAGACTGCTAAGATAGCGTGTCTGCTAGTGCGCAGTTCTCGTTCCGGAAGGAAAGCTGTGATTCTAAAAGTACAAAAAAAAAAAAACGTGTCTGAAAAAATAGAGTGAGTTGAGTCACATTATAAAGCTGTAACTACTTTTATAGTAATCCAAATAATTCATTTATGCTCTTCGTTTTACATAAAGTAAATTTCGTACATAAGATTTTGATGGAAATGGCAGTGGAGTTGAATTTATTTCTAATCATTTTCAACAGTATTTCCATTCCCATTAACTGTTTGAAAGCAGAATAACTACTAGTGACTTAAAAAATCTATCGTTCCTCTAACGATATGTTGATGTACAAAATTTTATAGAGGTGTTGTATCGAATGATTATTTTCATAATCAAATTGAACTGAAGTTATTTATAAATTCAGTGTTTTTGAGGGAAAATTTTTGAACTAATAGCATAAATAACACCTTTAGACGACACAGACTGAAATTTTATATCACATTTGACTTTCTATTAGTATTACAACTCGCAGCTAACTTTTTATCTTATCTAGGAATTTTTGCTGAATTTTTTGAATCCCCCTCTGCCTTAGGGCCCTTGATCGGAATTGATGGGATGGTCCCTTGCTTGCTTCCGGAGAGTAAATTAGTTTTTTTCCCTCCACGTGGTCATACGCAGTTTGTACTGTTTTTTGACAATAAATTTATTTATTTATTATTACATTTTTTTCTGATTGATTTAGATAATAAATATACCCGATTATTCCGTAAACCTGTTTTCTTTCACGTTTGTAATTAGTTTTAATTGAACATCATTTGTGAGTTAATATTCAGCTCTTTTCGATGTCACTTCAATTGAACATACGACAATTTTAGTAAAAAAGAAACGAATATATTCATCAATACTAATTAGTGGTATATCAGGGTTGACCAATGTAAAACATTGTTTATTTCAAAAACTCATGTAAACGTTCTATAAACGGATTAGAGTGTCCTGTTTATTATTGCAGATGTAAGCTCAGCGACAAATTATTGCTATTTTATCATTTCATGTACGTTACCGTTTTCAATGCATACAAATTTCGAAGATAATTTAACAGAGGTAACACGAAGTAACAAATATGTCGATGATATTACCTTTTCTGGACTTGTTTGTTCTGGTTTGTATAACATAGGTTTGTCTTTCATGTTTATCAGGACATGGAGATGTCTTACCCCAGGAAAATTTTGTCCAATGTCTTATTTTCCCTGGCAACCTTTCATCAATCCTCGTCAATTCGAGCATCCAAAACATAAGTAAGCCGAAAAATCATGTTAAGTGAAGTGATCCCCATAAAGTTAAGGTGTTAAATAAAATTTGCATTCTTTTCAAAATATAATACCATATTTTTCACGTAAACTTTGTCTTATATTGCAAAATACACTAGTGCAAATATATTACAAGTATGTAAAATACAACTCTCGAATTATAATTAACACTTAATATGAGTATCGGAATTTGCATGATGGTGAATCGTATTACGTTTGTTTTTCTTTCGCTTTGTTTTGTTCTTCAAGAGTCCTCAAAATACTGAAAATACAAGAGAAACACTTATTGACACAAATGTGTCCTTTGATTCTCCAATAACCGATACAATTATTTTAATTTCGTATGCAAAACCATTTCAAAGCTCATGTCGCTTCAGAATGACGCAGAAAGTGATACTGACATACTCATTTCCACGTAGACATGATGAGAAACCACAAACCGCGTGTCAAACTTAGTGGTCCAGAAATACCAAATTACGTCGATGAAAAAGGAGTGAAACCAACCCAATTTAGGAGTCAATTGCATGGAAGCAGCAGGAGTAGGTTCAGAAATTAATTGGAGGTTTTGTGACCACTACATCCCTATCTCTCGCTGTGCAATCGTTCGCCAGGGGTGGACATAGTACGTGAGACACTTGGAAACATGGGTTGTTGAGGTAAAAGAAAAACGAGATAAGAAGTACATGCTTTGTACACACCTAGATATTCCTTATGAAGTAGATTATACCTTCATTTATGAAATGAATTTTTGTGTTGTATATTTTAAATACTCATATATTTTCAATTAACTCTAAAATTATAGAAATCGGAGTATTTATCCCTAACCAGTGACAATAATACTATTTTCTAACATTCCTATTTGGAGGTCAGTTGGACTTGAATAATAATTTATGTGTTAATTTAGTTCATTTCCTGTTACTTATTCTATACTAGTAAGGGGACTTTCAACAAGCACAGGTCGGAAGTGCTCCTGATTATACTGAAACATATACACTATTAGTATATCCTGTCAAAATATTAGTGACGATGGCACCTTGGAAAGCGCTGGAAAAATTAGGAAAAACCGATTCCTTTTGCATGGCGAAGAGCCATTTTTGTGGGTCTTGTACGACCCTGAACTAGCAAACGTTCGAGCATCGACAGCCGAATAACGTGGCTGAGGTTTGATTCGTCCGACTTTTAGGAAGAAACGCAAATGCAAATAAACAATTGCCGTTCCTCGCGCATTTGGTAAAAGAATAAGCTGATGCAGTGCAGTCAAATAGTAAAACTACGCAAGTTCAGCTAATGACGTAATTCACGTTGATGTTTCCATTTTTCTATCTTTGTAAAGAAATTGAAGTATAGTGTTAGATTTATAACTTTATATATTTTATATAAATATTGACTGTAACAAATCTTGTATTATAAAAATGATCATAATATAAGTAACGTATAGAAGGAAATTAAAAAGTGTATTACAATTCATTCCAACTTTTTTATTTTGACAGATATAAGAGAAATAAATTACCAGTACCATTGAAAGTTCACTCGTTTTTTTTCCAATAATTAAATGTGTTTATGAGAAGCTATTAACAATTTTTTTTACATCCCTTTTTACTTTCTCATATACGTAGTATATAGATGAGTTTGTAATCTGAACAAATTCGAAAGCGACGTTTCGACGGATATATTCGTTTTGGTTATCCCTGATTCAGAAAAAGTGATTTTCGGCATAACGTTCGCCCGTCTGTCCGTCTGTGCGCAGCGATTCTGAATAAATTGATGTATCAATTTAATTCGCTTTCGGTATTTGTCAGAATTCACATGTTGTGGAGGCACATGCTCTCTTCTTTTTTTAATTTTAAAACAAAGGGTACTTCACATAAAGGTCAAAGTACTCGTTCAAATATTTCTCAAAAACGGTTCCAACGATTTTGCTTAAATTTTCTGTAAGTAAATCACAATTAGTATGCATTACATCCGCCTAGCGGTATTTTGCTTGAAAGTTTGGTATGGACGCAGTAAAATAATGTCAGTCTGCTACACTTACAGTCAGTCTGCTACATTAGTTTCCTGTTTCAAGAAGCTTGAATAATATTTAGCAGTAAATGGACCAAGCAGACGTAGAATACACTTTTCGTAAACTGATATGAAAGTTATGATAATAATAAAATACATAGAGGGACAGCAAACGCACTGCAGTTACGAAAATACATCAATTTCTGTCTACAACGAAGTTACATTTACATAACACTTTTGCGACATTTTTGTCACTCTATGCTGCAGATTGAGAAATGTAAATGAGAAAGTACATGCAATGGTTTTGCACCACTAGTTTATGTATTACAGTCAAATACATTTGGAGATTTTCTATAGGATAAGTAAACGGAATTCTCACTTCTTTTAACACGCCAACGTTTCGAAGCTGTTCAATACCGAACCGTTCCGTCTCATGTGGACAGAACCTAGTAATGGTAATGACGTTGACAGTAATCATGTATCTTACCACGATTTGACCTTTCAATGATATGTTTTGGAAACTTGCAAAAAATCACCGTAATATGTTAATAAAAAATGTATCGACAATCCTATCCCTGACGATGGATAAAGTTATATCCGAAATATATCCCTAACTTTCGCGTGTTAAAAGAAATGTGAATTCTATGGATCTGTCGTCAATAACTTCAAATATAATTCACGTCTATTGCAGTAAAATTCCCCTGATACTTCAATTTCGTAAGGTCTATCAAGATAGAAACGGGACAACAAATATGAAGACTGTGTGAATATAAATAAATACTATAAATTACGTAATACTATCAAAATTTGTTTCCATATTTTGATAACGGAAACAAAGAAATAAAACTTTTTAGTTAAGGTCTCACAAATGAGTGAAAGATCTTAATTATACAGCCATAGTTATTCGTAGTTAGTATATCAACGAGATTCAGAATAGGAGAAGGATACTGAGGTGACATCACGGGATGCAATGCGAGCAATCGCTGACCTATCACTACGGCAACAGTTTCGATAGTGCAAAGAGTTGACTTTCCTCATGATTTTCCAAAGTGTCAGTGGAAAGCAGTCAGAAATTGGCGAACTTCTCGATTTTTTTTCAGTGGTTCCAATGTGCCATCTTCGCTGAACTTTTTACATGACATACTATTAGCCTGTATGTATCAGTAATGAGTGTACAAATACAAGATAAAGAATTCACTAGTTCCATATATTTATTTGTTTAATGCAATAGCATGTCATTACTAGTTCATATCGAGATATTAACAATGGTGGAAAACTAATTTTATGCAATTCCATTTCTGAACGTGCAGTGTGTCCTTTATTCTTGCCATCCAACTTGAGACTTCAAAATTTGTAATTTATCATACTTTACACTACGCTTAGAGTCACAACTTCCCACGTCGCAGTTTCTAACTGCGAGCATTTCGTAAGGTAGTTTTCCGATGGTGGGTGTAACAGAAACCCTGAGAAAAATCGATTACTATGCGCGTATCATTGTGTCGCTATGACTTGTTGAATTGACAAAATTAATGGTGCTGGCTTCAGCGAACAATATTTTACTCAAGGAAATGGTAACAAGTCGTAGTGATAAACAATGCTACTCCAATCATCTCCACCACTTCAATACTAATTAAACTTCATAAAAATGACAAAAAATTTAAGGGGTTCAGGGATCTTCTTATCGTTGACTACTAGATATCTATTAAAACAGTTACAGCTATCTGAAGATAAAAAGAATTAGCTGAACTGGCATTTCAATGGAATAATAATAAAAATAAACAAGATGAACAAATTCATAGATGACATTTGTGTCAAGAAAAAAAAATTACCTTCAGTCGAAAATTTTATGATCAAAATCGTTACCCCATTTTTTCATATTGTGAACATGTGGAAGTAAAAACATCCTTTTCGAATTAACAACACCCCATCTGTATGTTGAAGTGTTTAAATATCTTAGGATGCACGAAAACTATTTAGAAATAAACTTTCCTTGCATCTGAATTCAGATCCACAAAATCTGAAAAGTTCGAAGGGAGTGGTTCCTCAATAATCACCAGTTGTTCACAGAGCTTTTGCTTGTGTAACGATTCTTATCATGTAGCACGCAGGAAGTGTATTACACGCTCATACCCTTATCAGACATTCTTTTGAGCAAGATCAGACTAATAAATTAAATTTTGGGTGGTGCAGAATGGAATTGGAAATGTACGACTTGAAAATTTAAAATTCGACTAATGGATTAAAGCAACTTGTCTGCATGTTGTTATTAAGTGACTAATTTAATAACGTACGATTTATTAAGAATTATTATTTTAATTTTATTCTAAACTCATTCATTTTAAATTGAATTCTAGATGAAATATGTTTTCTGTAAAACGAAAATGAATTTATAATGTGTTATTTTAATTTTACTTCAATATATTTTTCTATTCTGTATATTCCTTTCATTTCAATTAATTAATTTTTCTCTATGGGATATGTTAACATAGATCAAACAGTATTTAAGTAATCAGGAAGGCAGAATTATTTAAAGATAGATGCAGAGGTGGGAAATTCCAAAATGCGAATTAACACTAATCTATTATCTATCGGTAAGATGATAATCAGTGACTAACTGAGTTGGGTAAATAATTCTGATGCTTGACAGAAATTTGACAATGCTTAACAAAGAACACTCATCTTGATTCAGTACCCGCAACAATCTTGAACACTACACGTAGTTGGTAGAGAGAAAGAGTTCGTTTCATAATAATGCCTCATATCAGATTTCAGTTTCATAATATTATACTTACAAATTCCTTACCAACTAATTATACCCATCCTGGACCGGGTTTTTCTCCGTTTTTCCTTCTGGTAGAGGCGGATTTATCATACAGGTTCTCTAGGCTTTGTCTAGGGGCGTGTTTATTGTAACAATAAATCGTGAATTTAGTGTTATTTCAATTCTTATGATTTTTAAACACTATACTCAGAATAATCTATAGTTCGATAATAACTTGTACATGTAATTTTTTGCTTAAAATTACAAACATATTGACATTCTATTAGTATTATAACTCGCAGCCAACTTTTTATCTTATCTAGGAACTTTTGCTGAAATTTTTGAATCCGCCTCTGCCTTAGGGCCCTTGATCGGAATTGATGGGATGGTCCCTTGCTTGCTTCCGGAGAGTAAATTAGTTTATTTTTCCTCCACAGCAGTTTGTACTGTTTTTTGACTATAAATTTATACTTACAACATGCATGTTGATGGATGTTGAACATTGAAAAAGTAGTATCTATACATTTGGTTTAATGTGTACTATTTTCTTATGCTCTTGAATGATTACGTACGCATGTGTAATATAGTGGGACGCTTCACCTGGTGGCAGGCCAATATTACAATTCAAATGCAATTTACACATTCTTGCATAGATAAAATGTAGTATTACGATTCGATTTCTGTCCAGTGATCTTTAGCAGTTGGCATTTAGAAAACATTACCTTTTAAAAGTAAGATATAGCTATTCGAAAATGTGATATCATGACCAATGAAATGTAAGATGACGACAGACTTAAAAGTATTTGATTTACCATTCCGGAGTTTTCTTATGCCGTAGGACCTGAAACCTCACCACCAAAGCATCCAGGAAATATTCTGGATGAAAATAAAGAAACGGGTTCTAAAAGAACTTTTCAGACATTTTAATAGTTATTGAGGGTTGATTTTCACGCGTTATTTTTTATTGAAAAGAAACAAGCACCTATGAACTTTAAAGTAAATGATGTTAAGCTAACAATATCACATTTGGAATTTTATTGTTTGATGTAACAACATATAGTAGCGAGATATGATCAATTGAAATTTCTAAACCAAGTTGACTTCACATTTAAGTCTTGCTTATATCGATCTTACATATCTTTATTCCATGTGAACCTTACTAATTTTTCCAGGGACATGGATTAAAAACGTAGTCGTTAATAACTGCGTCCTTCGTTGAATAATTCGTGTGATTTATTATTGGAATATTAAAGTATAGACCTCATTCTCCTCCCAACGTATATCATGTAATGCAAATAATATTTTGAATCAAATGATTTATTTATTCACGTAATCTTTTCTGCTTGACAGGTTTGATATATACGTGGATTTAATAAGAACTGAAAGAATACTAGAAATCCATCTCTTGTGAATATGATACGTTCTTTTGAATCTGCGACCTTCAATCCTCTAGAGAGTGCATTCCGTTCTATTGTGTTCACAGAGAAAGAAAGATGTCTGGAGCGCTGTGTTGTTCCTTCGTTTTACAGGTTGTGCGTGTTGGCATTTTAGGAGTGTTTGAGATGCATGATTTATATTTCCTTTTATTCCATTATTTTTTATTCCATGCGCATGACGTGTTTTAATGGGAAACATTTCTTCTCCCATCACAACGATTAATTAAAAATATGAAATATTTTTCTCGAAACTTCGATGTTATTGTGCGTGTGTCATTTGTTTGCTAAAATACTAATCCATTAATCTTTAGTAACAAAAAGCTTCATACATTTTTATTTTCCTATTCTTTCCCAATATGAATTTTATAAGTTTTACACTTACGGAATTTGATGACTTATTATTAATGTTTGTTTCATGGTAAATTGTTTTTATCTCCGAAATACACAAAAACATGTTTTTTAATGTAATCTTTCAAGAACATTGAAAAGTCATGGATAACGTAANTTGATGACTTATTATTAATCTGTTTGTTTCATGGTAAATTGTTTTTATCTCCAAAATACACAAAAACATGTTTTTTAATATAATCTTTCAAAAACATTGAAAAGTCATGGATAACGTAAACATGTTCGTTTTAAATTAACATCGTTGAAGTACGTGGGAGTTCTAGCTGGGAAAGATACGGAAGAATGATTTAGAACGGCGAATATAGGGCGTATGAATACACGGCACATTTTGCAAAGACTAATGCTGTGNCGTATGAATACACGGCACATTTTGCAAAGACTAATGCTGTGTGCAAATCTCACGTGAGTTGCTACGGTGCTGCGTCAAAGAAACAAACTGAAGATTCAGTTTGTGTTCATAATCCAATCCTTTTAACAACTTAAATATAAAAGTACAAAATTAAAGTCTGTTTTAAAATCTCGTTGTACGAATGTAATTAGAACTCCAAACAGCTGACAAAAGGCTAACGAAAACACACAAAATTAAACATTTTAATGTCATGAATAAGTCATATAATTTGTTAATGAAATTCTTCGGTACATTTTCTTCGAGACAGATCTCATACGCGAACATCATTATATGGGAACCAAAATAACTAATCAACCTATTAGTGTAATGAAATATATCGAAGAATACTTCGACATATAAAGAAAAAAATTCGATAAACTTTAATTATGTAAAACTCGTTGAAAAGCAACCCAAGTTTATTTTATCTAAATTTTCGATTATGAACGATATGTGACAAACTGTAGACTGTTCTTGAAACGAATCAGCATGGCCAAGTGGTATAGCGCCTTGTGCAGTGCTGAGATGCCGGGGTTAAAACGTGAGTTAGGTAGGTCATGAGGAACTGTTCACTCATACCTCATCGTTCAGTTGGAATCCAAAACCCACTCATCTTGATGATGTGTTGAATGTGGGATGTTCATGGCTTGCGTTTTCCTTCTGTGAGTGAGGTCCACCCACAAGTCAAGGATATACTGTGGGACACATAATGGAAACATCGTGCACATCCAAGTTCAGCATCTTTCATGAATTAAAATAGATGTTATTTTGACGTACATTTAACACCTACCGGTATCCTTCACCTTTAATTATACTGATTATTTGAGACACGGCAAAATGAAACAACCGGGTTTCGATTCCTGGATTGCAGTATTTTTAGAAATATACTTGTCTTTATTTGCGTGTTCGGGATCGTTAATAAAGACACATACATATCACGAAAATCATTCGATTAATTTCTGCATAATAAAAACATTTGATAGAAGTTATTAAATTATTCGTTTAATATTGAAGTAGGTTTGTTCATTACTTGAAATTATTAATACTGACTATTATAAAGTACTCAATTACGAAAATGGCATGACCAGCAAAAATTAATATAATTATATTCTAAAGACCACATTCATTTTGGATGTTCAATTGTCGATTAAATGTTATTCAATTTTTAATTGGAAAGAAATGCTCAGAATGAAATGAAAATAACATTCAAATTGAAGGCAAATATGGGCATTAATACGTCATAAATTCATATTTAAATGCATCTTTTACATACATGGTTAGCGTTTATTGGGGTTCCTTTTCTTTCGTCCTATATTGAAATAGTTTTTCGTTTTTTAACTTCATAACTTCATGTTTTATCCCTTCTAATTTTTGTTTACAAGACAATAAACAAAACAGATATAATTTGATTATATTGATGTGATATGAAGATCAATAACACAATTGCCCTTGGAATTTGTTATTGTCACTGTACTATATAAAATGTGTAATTTATGTATTATAATTACAATATTTAAATAGGTAGATAGAAAACATACAAAACGTTATCTTCTATCAAAATTAATTCTTTCATTGGAATGACCTTTTGCATATTTACTTAGGGACCTTGGGGACCTAATTTGCAGCTCTTTTCTTCTACATTTTCTATTTTGTTTGGATTGTGAAAATACTTTTCAAAACAGACCAATTAGAAGTGAGTTTTATTTAAGCATGTATTGATGATACTCATGGTAATTTTGCTGATAGTTTACTGATAGTTTTCTTTGGAATCAGTAACTGCATATGAACATGTACTATGTGAACTGTATATGAACTGTCACATTCTTCTGAAAACTGTCTTCCCGTCGTGTGTGGTAAGTGACTGCATGTAATACATTAAAGTATTTGTACTTTCGGAAACAAATAGACCAACAAGTCCCCTTCTTACCAGTGAGTGTTTTCTCAAAATATCTCATTACTGAAACCCGCAGTAATACAGTATTTCAATCGCAAAAAAAGAAACACGCCCCTCCACTTCCCAGAGGTCCCATTATTTACCTACAAGGACCGTTCGATTGCGAGTTGCGCTTAGCGCTGGTTGGCAGAATACAGCGCCTTCGACCGCGGCGGTGGCGCGTTCGCGGAAGTTGGGTCGAAGGGAAACAGTGGGACTGGCAGGGATGGCGAAGTCTGTAGGACGACGACGCAGCAGCGAGATAGCGGTCACGCAAATGCTGGTCGATTCCACTCGACGGGTTTACACGACACACAGATATATATCTATATATATCTATCACATTAATAAAACAAAAAGTTATTTCATATATATTAACTATATACTATAACGGATTACGTCCAGAGAAATGAGGAAAATGAAAGATACCATAGCCTTGATAGCGGCGGGATCGAAAAGAAGAAGAGGTGACCAAGGGAGGTCAGGAAAGAGAAAGGAAGGGGCCTCGCACAAGTAAGTGGGGACTTACATCTAGTAAATAAATAATAAATTAAATAAATAATTAGATTATATAATCGACGTAATCTGTTATAGAATATAGTTAATATATATGAAATAACTTTTTGTTGTATAAAATACAAATTTGTTGGATTTCGTTAATATTACAACACGTACTGAAGTACTTGTATTCTTACCTTAGGTGTGATGAAATGTTGAATCTACCTCTGCCTAACGGCGTTTGATCGGAATTGATGGTTTAATCCCTTCCTTGCTTCCGACAGTAAATTAGTTTTATTGTCCTCCGCGCGGTCATACTCAGTTTGTAACTGCTTTTTTTGACAATAAATTTATCATTATCATTATTATTATTTTCGTTTAAATACTCAGTACGGTAGAGAAGTGAGTAGAGTGGATAGTAACCGGTCGAGTTACTAGCAATATGTTGGAAAGTAGCTCTACTCTACTACCCCCATCCCTGTCAAAATTCTCTCTCGCTTATGCACTCTCCTTGTGTAAACATGTTCTCTGTTGCTCGTTAATAGATAATAATCGAATTTCTCGTTTCTTGTATCATAAACAATTCGAGCGCGTAGGGATTAGTTCTCATTTGGTATAGTGTATGATGCTTCAAATTGCTACTGAAAGCGATGCAATCAATGCCACATCGATGGTTCATACTCTTCAACGGTGCAATAGAGTACACTCTTCACGCTACTCTACTATGCCCACAGATTTATCCGTATAAGCCAGGCTTCACATATTCAATCGACCTGGTGGCTCAGTTTGTTTGAAAATCTAAGATTTTGGGTTCGAATCTCGGGTAATAATGTTTTTACCCTACATTATACCAATGCCACGGGAACCCTCAGCAATACAATAACACCCCTCTTATTCTCTGGTTCAACCATCGTACAGATGCATCTGGGGTTCTCCAATCACATCTCGAGATAGGCCAGATCAGTCTTCGTATTGAAAACGAAAGAAGAACATACTTATTATTAACCAATTACCTCCATGTATGGAACAAAGTTTTCTTATGAAACATAATCTTTTAATTGACAAAAAAGTGGTATTGGTGGACATCATTTACGCAGTTGTGAATGCATGAAGTTATTTAGTTTATGGGTTAGGTCGAATTTTGAAGAGATTTTCGGACATTTTAGTTTTTAAAATTTTGGAATGCATCTTTCAAATCGTCATTTTCATGCTTTATAGACTAATTGTAATACATTTACGGTTTCTGATAAAGCGTCTTACAAGTTAATCTACTGTAGAATGACCTTGTTTATTTTGGATAACCTTTGTTTTTTCCTTGAAGTAACTTGAATGTACAGATTAAGGAAATGTGGATATACATTTGTATGACGAGCACATTTTAATTAGGTAAAATATTTGTGTTAAATTTTTGCTCGAAAGAACATACATCCAACTCTTGAAGTCATCTTTGGAGATGTTGTTTTGTCTTTTCGTTATTGTGCATCCTTTCTTGTAAATAATTAGTTTAATAACAACTACATTAGAAATCAATTTTTAACCGAGAGCTTGTCAGTTGTGAAACTTCTTGGACCTGTTCTGAGGAGGTGAAACTCCATAGAAAGAGAGTTGTATTATTTTTAATTTTTCATTAAGACAAGAGCATTTCAGTAAGAAGGGAAGACGAAAGTTGAGCAGTTCTAAAATGTTAGACGGAAAATAGTTACATGTATAATCTACATATACCTTTTGCAAGTGAAAAACCCTTGTGACTTTATTTGCGGCGATATTCTGCTCTGTCATCTCCAATATTTGTTTTTTACTCTCATCTAGAACTTTTTTTAAATTACGTACAAAATTAAAATACATTTTCAAAAATAAAATACAACAAAATTAAAACTACAACTGGAATTATGAATTACCTCTACTACACATTAGCAAAGAAAATTATCTTACGTTAAAGAATGGCATATAACAAATATTTAATTCATATAACAAAAATTTAGTCATCAGTTTTATATCATTCTGGCGTATTAATTATAGTTTCGAAGAACGCCGGATCAAATATAATTTATAATTTGAAAATATATGTTGTATATTTGTAAGAAAAGAAATGATTTTGTGCTGGGTCAAAACTTAAGTTAAAATATTAATTCAACGATGTTTAATCGAACAGAAAGGAAAGAACAAAACCCATTATAACACTTCCCGAGGTAGACTACTATATTTTAGATTTTCTACGCAATGAAAAATATTTTCAATATCAATTAACGACATAATCATTTCACATATCTAACTCACGATATAATGAATTTGTATGCTATTCGTCCGAGATACAAGTACTTCAAAAATTATTTCCTGTAACATTATATACATAATGTTAATTATTAATGTAACATTACGATTCATACGTTACACACTATTTTTGCCCCCATGTTTCAAGAAATAATAAAATTTGTAACTGAAAAAAATATTTCGCACTTAATATATCAAATATTCCCGAGTGTATCACAGTGAGCTTACTTATGTAATATATCGACGTACTAAGAATCACTGCATTACGGTCAATACTTCGATTCTTTTTCTTCTCTCTTGACCATCTGACTCGTATATGTCTGTGATCTGACTATACAGAAGTAAAAACAAATATATCTTCTAATCTTTTATATAAAATATTTATGAATTATGTAAACCATATTTTTATACTTAAAATGTTATCAGCCATTATATGTACTGGGGATTGATATTCTTGCAAAAAGCCAACAAATAAATAACAAAATTATGTAATTTCGCCAACGTTTAATCAGAACTATATATTAAAACATGGATACATACAATAAGCGCACATTCTATATCATAATTTCATCAACATCAACAAATCAATTACATACCTCAATGAAGAATATATATAAAGGATATAATTTAAAATAAAAATATAAAGGACATAATTTTATTTATTTCTTGGTCTAAATGCAAGAATATCAACCCCCACTATTTTTTTAGTACATATGTACATATTTTGTAGGAACAGTACATTCAGTGGTGGTACAAATACAAAGCAGGAACCGGTGTCAATATCAAAACTATGCACTTCAGTAAATATATTTATAAATAACGTTTTAATTATTCAGATTTTTCTAATAACAGTTTATTTTGCCGTTGTCAGAAAAATCAAGTATTGATATAATTTTAGATTTATAAAAACGAAATATAGAAATTCACTTAATGTTTGAGCTCTCCTGAATCATTAAGTAATTTTTAAAGTATCAACAGTTGTGCAATAAAATTTAGAAAAAAACCCTTAAATATAGCGTTTGAGAGTTATACTTTCAAAGAAGTCTGCCAATCTTTATAGTATGACCCAGTTCTATTGTGTGATCCAAATACAAAACTATGGACGCCGATGAGGCAAGACATTATTTCACTATAATTACTACAAATTACTTTCCAATAGTAGTTATTAATCAGAGAAGAGTATTATATAATTTTGTACTTTTGTTACGCTTTGTATCGTTTAGAATAATGTAAATTATGTTATTCGAATTATATTATTCTGTAGTGATGGTTGGTAATAGTTGGAAATTTCTTGAGAGAAAAGTTTTGGTCAACTTTTTAAGTTATCTTATTGTTTCTGTATATAGAATCCTAGTTGAATAATATCAAGTATTTTGTTGCAACATATCCAATTCGATTGTCTATCGTTATCTTTTTCCCTCCAACAGAATTCTGCTTCCCATCTCCACTTTTTTCCTCTTCATCGATTTTTATACACCCATTGTTTTCCTTCAACGCTCCCACGTTGTCCATCACGTCTATCGATTGTCATATTTACTTATTCTAAAGTACAAACACGGAACTACATACTGCTCTTACACCCCTTGATACACTCACATCAGCACCTTTATTATTCACATATTTGTCTATTTTGGTTGACATTTCTATTCGGTTGGGAATGATAGAAACTAAATGAATATCGTGGAAGAGCAAAATTACCATTTAATCTACCAAAGATGACCACGTAAAAAATCAGGAAAACCAAAGAAGCAGAAAAATAATTCACAGTGTAGCTCTTTTTGCAGTTGTTAAGTTAAATAAATTACGGGATGTGTTGAGTTATATGGAGAACAATGTATTTAAAACTGGTATTACTTATTAGTAACCATTGTTGTGTTATCTTGTTTGCTAAATCATTTACAGGAGATAAATTAACAAAAATTAGCTATTGATGTGAAATATTACTATTAATTGAATATTTTCCGCAAATAACAGTTAAAAAATCAGGAAGGGTGTTAAAAATATAATTTACTCCGCTTCAAATAAATGGTAACTTAAGCGAAGAATGAGATTCTTAAAATTTATCTTTTGACAGGAAATAAACTTTGAAGTAAATTGAAATAACAATCATAGAGAATTAACTTGTAACGCAAAATAATATTAACCATTAAGATAGAAAGAAAGTCTTATAATTCACGAAAATTTTTCCATAAATCGAGGATAAACAATTCTATTCACTGTGTCATCTCCAAAGAACAACGCCTCAATCCTTCTCGTTGAGCGCAACGCCGCGCTATGGGGACGCGCGCCACTGTCGCAATCCGCCTGAGAATTCAAAGAGAATTTAATCAGTCTTATTTGCTAAAAGCGAATACCTCCGGCGAGCCGCTGGGATCTGTTGTTTGTGTAAATAATCAGACGCTCGGCGAGAGCGCCGTTTCACCTCGAGGTGCTCTAGAGACAGCCGTCACATTGCTTTCCTTTCGCTTCGTCACTCCTTACGCTTCCGTGACTGAACTGTATCTGAGGGCGGAGAGTGTAAAAATGGAATTCCTCGATATACATGGATACTTTTTTAATGCTGTCCCTTTGTACGCAATGGAAATTCCAGTATGTTTCAGACTTTTAAGACTCATCGTTGATCTCGTGATGTAATGAATTGCGATACTAAAGTTTACACTCCCTCTGAATATCGCAGTGAGATATTTTGTGCAAGTAGAATAAAAAATGAATGTGTCATACAAGAAAAACGTGTTTGCCATATCTTACAAAATTCTAGAGAAACATTCTCATGGTAAAACTAAAAAAGAAAATTGTTTTAATTCCTTTCATTGATGTTGATCCACTGCAGCTTCTACGAATCGAAACATCCATACATGCAGTAATACGTAACTTCATATTCTTGTTACACGCCATATAGTGAGGTTTAGCAACGATGTTATGGTATTCGCCCCATAGTCGCTTACAAAATTTCACAAGTTATAGTAGTACTATAACTTCAAATAAATATAAACTATAATTGAAATAAAACGTTTCGGTGAGGTGAATTGTTCAGTATTTCAACTATTTCAATCATAAATGTGAATGCTATTCTTCAGAATGTTGTTATTTTAGGCAGCGCTTTTTGACTCTAATTAGTGAGATTTCGACGTAACCAACAAAAAGCGCCGAGAGCGACATTTTTTGCATTCATTTATCTCATGGCATGGTTTCATGAATACAGATTATATCATTCCACTGTGTCTGGTATCTATATCAACTAAGGTGTGATACTTATTCGGAGGTTAAAACAAAAGCACTTCGTTTATTTTTCATTCTTTGATGGAAAATGCGTACTATGTTTCACATCAGATTGAGACTCTCCACAGAATTTGGTTAAATAATGTATATTTGCACTAATAATAATGTGTATTGATTAACTAACACTGAAGTGAAATTAATTTTTTTGTGTCGCCAACCATAGATATATTGTTAAAGTTACCTTTCGATTTCGTAGCAGTCATCTTCAGTAATATAAAATTACTACCCTATATATTAATTCAGACACAAAATAGCTACACAAAATATACAGAAATTTTTTGTATATTCTGTGTAACTATTTTATGTTTATTTTTGGTATATTTTGTGTTTATTTTTTGTATATTTTTTGTAACTACCTTGTGTGTGATAATATAAAGTGTTGTTATTTTAGGTCACGAGAGATGACTGCTATGCAATCGAAAGTTAACTTTTACAATAAATGTATTTTTGGCGGGACTAAGAAAATTAATTTCTTTTTTAATTACACCAACAAAATTTCACCAACACCATCTATATTTAAAGGTGACGTATTATAATAATGATTTGTTTAGCCAAAAATGCAAGGTGTCTTGTAGTCCGTACTTGGAATTTAAAAAATACATTCCCAATTACCTTTACAATTCAAAAGCTATTAAAGATGTTGCTTTTGAGAACATCTTTAATAATTTCAAATTCCCATCTTTATTAGCTTTTCTCCGGGTTAATCAAGCAGCCAGTACTCTACTCCACTTGTAGATAGAGATAACGTTCCGTTATTAATAATCAAACTCATGCAACAAGTTTTTCTTTTTTCAATAAATTAAAGAGTTATGTCTAACAAGTTATATATAAGCCGGCAATATATCCTTTGAAGAGTACAAGATCCTGTCATATTTTGATATACATTTACTTCAAGCATAAACTAATCAGAATTTTATTTTCTCTGGTTTTTCCCTTTTGCTTTTTATATTTGAATTTTAATATTTTTAAATGAATCAGAAATGAGAATTGAGCCGAGGGAAAAGTAAGGTTCAGTATTTCTGATTTAATTAGTACTTTTCTGTCTTCACCTCCATTTCCATAAAATATTTTTATAAACTTATCAGTCACAGTCATCAATCCAAGATTGTTTATAACCTTCAAATCCAATGTCTCATCTCCATTCTTCCATATCCATGCTTCTTGATTTTGGGAAGAATTTTTCAAATGATTATGCAAACACAAATACAAATGTGTTCTTTATATAAATATTATTTTTAATAATTGAAAAAAATTCATTTTATTAAAATAATGCCCACTATCACAAGAAACATTACAATGAAAATAATGAAATTTTAAATACATGTATGAAATTGCGAAAAATTGGTCTGGGTACCATTCAAATAATCAATGTTTATTAAAATATTACAGCATTCTTATTTTATAACATACTATTCGTCATTAATAATTTATGGAATAGGTTTTGTTCCAGCAGAAAATACCGAACCGTTCGCAACTGTCCCATAGATTTCCTCATTGCGCATGAGTGGAATTCCTGACGTTTCCGAGCTGGTCGGGATTGCTACCTATTNTAGCGCGCAATAGTTTAAAATCGGTACGCTATATGTCACACATCATTCGTCTGATAACTCGATCCCCATAGCACAACGCTCACAGCACAGATTATTTCTCTCGCAGCATGTTCATATGTAATTTAACCAACGTAAATTATTATTAGTGCATCCTAGAACTACTTACACTCTCTTTCATATGCTAAAACAATTTTCTTTTATGTTCTCTTTCACGTAACTTACATGAACACTTTCTCACATTTTCTGTTTATTTATTCGCAAACCACACTCTACAATTAGAGACGCATTTCGCGTTTTTCCCTTCATTTTAGTTCTTTCTCAGCGAATTATAATTATCTACATGTGGCTTCAAGTATTGTAATTGTTTTTTAAGCATACGATCCAGAAAGCACTAATGAGAAAAAATTCTGATGCAGAATCACACTTCTCTCTAATCCAATTGTCCATATCCATCCTCCTCTGTGCGTGCGCACGCGCTTGCGCCGGGTAGTTCGTAACCGTTCGGAACAATCCGGTATTCTTGCTGACGCATACTTAATATAATCTTGAATTTTATTGTTGTGAATTTATATTGTTTTCAGTTGATGAATAGTCTAAATAATTACGAAATATGGCACGGTTCGGAAATCACCTAGAAACAATTTTTTCTCCAAATAAACCATGGGTTTTAGACTTAAGTATTGTCAGTTACAGGTATCAAAGTTAAAGATATCAAAACATAGGGTATCCAGTTAGAATAAGTGAACAAAACATCAAAATATTTAATTTTTACAGAATATACGAATAATTCTCATTTTAATTGTGCTTTGTGTTGACTCAGAATGTTCCTTATGTATGGTCTAACATCATCCGAAAAAAATTGGGAAATAATTCATGTCGTGTTCACTGAAAGGTTTCTTTTCAAAATCATATAATTTAAGAGGAACAGAACAATTTCAAATATTTTGCTCTTTCTTCTTTCACTTGCATTTAAGTACTGATNTTTGTTTAGCCAAAAATGCAAGGTGTCTTGTAGTCCGTACTTGGAATTAAAAAAATACATTCCCAATTACCTTTACAATTCAAAAGCTATTAAAGATGTTGCTTTTGAGAACATCTTTAATAATTTCAAATTCCCATCTTTATTAGCTTTTCTAGGTACGCCCATTATGTAATCTAGATAAATAAAAACATCTCTTATGACCATTTTTTAGACGATCAATGAAGGTCTTAAGTGTAAATTTATTTATTTACACTTTCAGGTCACCTATGTTTTTCAATGGAGTAACTGAACAGTTTTTATTGTGACTGGGTGATTCCATCTCTCTTAAAAAGTAATGATATTGTAGGAGACAAATGATTTTGAAAATATGCAAATGGGTTTGTGAACTGATTAGGAAAGTAGTCGTTAATTCCTAATATATTTCCATGTCATACTGCCTTCCACCACAGGTTTCATAAAGCGTCGTACCTTTGGTCTCTCATTGTTTATGGCAAACCCTGCTCTTTGCTACGTGAATGCATGGAAAACACAGTTTGCTACCTCTCGCTAACGAAGCCACAGATTTGCATACAGCTCTCGTTGCTGCAGGACGGTGCTGTATACGTTGAGTGGGCATGGGTGGGAGTGGTGGCAGTGGTAATGGTTCAGGATGGTGGTTGCAGTGGTGATGATAGTGGCGCTGACATCAGCTAATGTTTTTTAGAGTTACCAAGTAGACGAGCGAAGAACACGTTACGAATTCCGTCGGATGACTATATGATAATGTCGAACTGGTCTTGTTAAGATTTTGAGCCTTGTCTTTCATAACGAGCTCCATGAACACAAATATAAGTTGAACTTAATGTGTTTTTTAATGATTACATTTCTTTGGTTTAACTATCCTTGTGATGAAAATGAAAGAACAGTATACATTAATGCGGTTAATTCGTGATATTTCATACATGGAAATCTACATAGAATTCTTCTCAATAATTTTCCCCGTATTTCAAACCTAATTGACTTTCAAAAAATTCAAGATGAACATATTCATATTAAATGATATTCTACACCAGAGTAGCGCACGTCCAAACACTTATTTGAAATACAGTAACATTTATCTGTCATATTACCGAAAGTAATATATCTGTTATTTCCCATATTGATGACTAGCGTACAAAGCAAACACAAGCCAACGGTTCAATGGCCACGAAAGAAAATTTTTTGCAAAAAATTCTTCATTCTCTGTTTCCCAACAATTTGTTTTGGACGTAGGAGGAATGTGTCTATGGACAGAAATACAAGTACATTTATTTCTAGAAATGATTCTTTAATTTTAAATGCATTGTGAAAATTTTGTACTTTGAGTAGAGGAGGTGCGAAAACATTAACATTATCTGTGGGTAATGTTAATGTTTTCATTTTCTTAACGGCTCATTATTGTTTCAAATATTCTTCTTGAGAATCTCGAACCGGTAATCGGTATCCGTGGCTTCCGTTAGAAGATTCCGAGACAAATAAATAATAATAATAAAATAATTAAATGGACAAGATAATTTAATTTATCTAACTAGGAATCCCGCAAAAGTATTCTTGTTGCCCCGCGTGTCAATGGTATAACGGCCTTTTACACAGTAATACCAAATCAGAGCTAGTCTAAGCTTGCTTAGGCATTTAGGACCCTCGAGTCAACACTTCTCCCTCAACCAGTCTCCAAACGCCACAAGTGCCAACGAAAGTTCCTTAAAGAATCGACATCTCTATTTTTTAGCCTTGTTTTCGAGACATGATTAAAATGTCCGTAGGATGTACTACCTCGTAAACGAAAATGTCATGTCAAGTTATATCGTGAACCACACCAGTCTTTAACACATTTTGCATTGGGATCGAATTGTTTAAGCGTCTTTCAGTATTATTAATAACCAGCTCGGTTGCTGGTGTGGGTCCACGTGAGTTTGTATATCTCCAAACCAATATTTAAAACGCTTTCTTGATAATTAATGACGATAAGCGTGATATAGATGATATACATGCGAAAGTTGGATTTTCCTTTTACCTACCATCTCCTGATGAAAACATGCCTACTTTACCCATATTACGAACCCAGAACCTTAACTTTAAATAGAAAATCCTTTACCTGAATTCACAATTCAGTAGGTTTCATTAAATATAAAGTGTTTTAGGTGCAAATTAAAGATAAAACTGTCCAAATAATTGCTCTGAACTAACACTTTACGGTTCGTAGAGAATAGAGTTCCGGGATAGGTCCGGTACTTATATTTAAGTTTGAATTAAAGATCCCGCATGACCTCTCCAGGATTTGAATCCCGGTCTTCCAGTCGGGCAGTTCAGAGCTCGATCAATTGGGCCACAATCAATATGTGGCTGACAAAGGAAGGATGCCGCAACATTTCCGTCAAATTTGTGAGTGATTTTTATGTGTGTTTTTTCTATTTCTCATTGACTCTAATATTTTTTTATTTGCAAGAGACAGTAGTGTTCTTTTATTTTCAGTTTTTATATATGTTGCACAAATATTTGCATTTTTATGTCCTTTTCTGTGCTAGTAATCCTCAATGTCTTCAATAATTATTTGAGAAATACTGTATTATAGAGTCCAGAGTTCGCTCTTTACATTTTAATTTCAAAACAGAGACCGACGTGATGTATCGTTGGAAGTGCCCTCTCGCAAATTAGCTCTAATTCTTGCTTCAAGCGCAGAAATGGCAAAACGTAAAGCATGAGGCTCATTCGGTTTGTTCTCTCTATGTGGGTTTACATGGACAACTGACGTCATACAAAGCTTTAAAACAAAAGATTTGGAGCCAGTTTCATAATTTCAAAAAATATATATCCCGACTTGTATGTATTTTGTGGTAGTGTAATCATAATTGTTAATCAATCTGTTCTACGCATCTGGCGATGAAATTTTTCAGGATTATTTTTTGTGTTTAATGTTCCTTGTGATGTCAAATTATAATTTCATGATAAAAAATGATAAATATTTCTGGTATTTCTGTGATTTTTCATGTACTTATATATA
>NNCF01128084.1:57975-76293 GCA_002313205.1 Laupala kohalensis | reverse complement strand
ATATATATATATATATATATATATATATATATATATATATATATATATATATATATATATATATATATATATATATGAAATTTCTCTTCAACTTTAATTTTCTTGCTATTTTAATTAGTTGTAGGGTGTTTGTGTGTAGATGCGTAAACGTTTAACAAAAAAATTAGTATTAAAATTTCAATAATGATTTCATTTTCAACACTTATTCAGATATCTTGGTCAACTCTCGGGTGTACATATCAACTGACTCGCTGCAAAAACTTATGAATGAATCAAGAAAGTAATTTCCATCCAGTTCTGTACTATATGTGCCAGTTTGTGGTTCATTTCTTTACTGTCTAATTATTTTTTTATAACTTTATCTTCTTAAGACTCCATTAAATAATTCCTTCGAACAAAATGTGCACAAGAATCTCGCAATTTCATAAAGATAATGCAAATAAAACGAACTCAGTCTGTTTTACAAAACAATTAAGAAACTTTATTACTTCTAGCATGAAGTATAATTTTCAGTTGTGCTTTTAGTTTGAGTGTTATTGAAACGTTGAACCTCGAAATTGTCCCAATAGGATGCGTTGATAAGCAACCGATAAGACATGGTGCTGAGATCTGTGGTAATTTTTCGTTTCAAAATTTATTTGTATTACTGATTATGCACGAGCATCCGGAGCCATATTATTTCTTTCAGAACCCAAATCAGTAAGGATACGTCTATTTCCACAAATACACTCAAGCCGTCCTCTTCATCCTTCGACCATTTTTCATAATGAATTAATTCTTTCCTTGATTCTAATTACACAATTTGACCAAGGCATGAATTCGTGATGGCATCCTTTCTCTTATCAATACTGAGACTTTTATATGTATTTCCCTGTTTCAATAGTTTCCATTTTTATCTCTTTTTTCTGTTTATTAATATTTTAACAATTTAATGGATTGTTAGTTATTATACTTATTTTCTAGTCTAAAACAATTGGGATTTATAATTCAGATAGTTCAGAATAACTGTTTCAGTATAATGAATGCTAGCAGTCATTACTATCTGCTTATACATTACAAAGCATTGAAGAGACATATACTTAATTTTGAACGGAACGGGCATCGCAAAATCAATAACTATAAGGACCAACTTAACTATATGGTCCAACGCCTAGAAAAATATTCAGATCAGATATCGAAAAATGGCTTTTTTTGCCATGATTCTGGAAGGGACTTTGTTCTCGGAAATTACAAATTGAATCATTTTGTGTGAAAAAAATCCCTTTTTCGATGGCAAATTTAACATTATCGTTCTATTCTAACCTTATTCTTCGTGTATCCTTTCGCTACTGCTGCTACCTCCACCATCGCCTCCATCTTCACACATACAACAGATTTTCTTAAAACGGAATCGCCGGGTCTAACAAACCTAACATCGCCGACTGTGACCGAACAATTGTTTATAATTGTTCAATTATTATTATCATACCCTAACATACTAACATAAATGGTGGCGGAGAGAAGAAAATAGCGCGAAACATTATTCTTTATAACTATCGTAAATATGAAAAGCGAAGAATACGGCTTATGTTTTCAGAACCGCAATAATATTTGTAGTATTATGACATAAATTATTTTTTCGAACCCTTGTGGGACCATATTCTTAAGTTTGGCCAACTATAATTAAAAATTTGAAACAAAATAATATATTTTTTGTATTTCGTCATTACTTCTTTTACAATAAAATTTGTTTCCAAATACCTACGACTATTATCATGAACACTAAATGAGAATTTCGTTTTTGAAAGTATTCTAAATATACCCAGTAGATTGAACATCGATTAACAATATTCATTTAATATTTCAATATACATGGAATATAATACATTGCACGTAGTTATTAATTTTCATCATTAGTACCCTCCGGTAGTGATTAATATTCCTGCTCCGGATAATTTACGATTCATAATGGTGAGCAAAGCATTAGCACATTTTCGTGTGAAAAAGATTTTTAACAGGTCATCGTATTTTTTATTCTATTTCATCTTATAATATCAACATGTTAAATGGAAATGAGTAGAGTATGCATTGACATATACAAACTATGCAATTGGTAATGAATTCGCTTTTTGATTTACGAAACTGTCTAGACGAGGTAAGTTTGCATGAAATACCTGTCACGTTTCCTTGGAGAAGAGAATTGACTCCGAATTCTCGTGTAATATAAGTATTTCGATACTGTTGTGTCTCAGCATATGCTATAGAGTTTTAGAGGCTCCATGACGAGGAAACATGTGACAATTCATATGATTGTATGAGAAATTAAGCACCGTGTATACAATGAGTTTCTTTTTCAGATGAAATATCTCAACAAAGTTCTGATTGAAATTTGTTCGTCTCAAAAGTCCCTATCCCATGATGTAAGTTTCGACACCAAATCCGTACACCGAGTGGGACTAAGGAGACTAGTTTTGAAGTCTTAATTTTCAAATATAATCTTAATTTTTATTGACGATTTGTATTCTTCAGGTACAAATACTTTAATTTCATTTCCTATCTTAATTATTATATTTCAAAGATTCTGCGTTCGTAACGAATACGTGAAATATATGAATACGTGTTGGGAGATGTTTATTGTCAGATTAAACAGAAGAACTCCGATAAAACATTCTACAGACTCACTTTATTAATGTCCACAAATTCCGTTTCAGACGATCGGAATGAACAACTCAGAGGTAGGCGAGTGACTATATCCCAAGGGCCTTATCAAATTACTTTGGTGAACAGATAGCATTTGATAGACTTTATCGAAGTATATTGGTGTGTATCAGTGTTTCACCGAACGGAGGCAAAATTCGATCTAGAGGATTGAACACTGTGATGGCAGATATCGGACCGGACGGGATGAATGAGAGATTTGTGGAGTTCCCTCAAATGAGCTTCGATTGTGGCCACTAAGAGAGATTCCGAGTGGTGGATTGTACTAGTGCTTAGAATTACCCGTGGGTGAAGTGACTAGAGCTCTCGTCTTGTGACATCTTGTGACGATGGTTCAAACTCGGGATGATATAAGTAGTATTAGCGTAGTAGGATGCAAAGCGGATCTGCGCAGATTTTCTCTGCTTACTCGCGTTTCCCCCATCGCTCCACCACATCAATCATTCAACATAATTTGTCCCTCTCATCATCCTTGTCAACCACCGACATTCAAATGGCGAAGAAACACTGCCTTGTGCTGTCTCCTGATCACAATACATAAAGAATGAACAAATCGAGGCCAGTATCTTAAAGCATAAATGATTTAAGATTATAGTGCAATTAAATATTTCACACATGTATTCTTCTCACGGCAAAGTACGTTATACTAGGTCTTATCGTTTGCCCTTCTAAATTTCTAAAAAAATAAATAAAGATGAAGACAAATATTTGGGTACTCAAAGACTATAGTCGAATTGGTTATCAAATTTCCACTATTCTACTTGACTTTAAACCCGCTCACTCGTACACCAACACGGTGTTGCAATCCGCAGCTTATACATAATAAAATGATGTATATGAGACTAATAATTCAATCATATTATTTTTCGAAATATATTAACATTTGCATACTCTTTTGAAACGTATTCTGAAAAAGATGTTGAAAAGAAGATCGTTTTAATATAAAACTACACATGCGTTTTACACGTTCATTTAAAGAAAGATACATCAAAATCTATTTACTTGAAAAATAAAGAACTTATCAGCCGATTTTGGATAGGAGGTCATATTTTTGAATTCGTTGAAACCTTTTTTACTTATTATCGAACACACAACAATTCCACGTAAGTCAATGTTCCTCAGTTATTGGGACAAGTAGCTTACCCATAACCTTCACTCTTGTAGCTTTGTGAGCAACCAGAAGCTAATTATATTTTTAATGCAGTCGTTATCAAAACGACGAAATGTTCAGAAATATTTCATTCAATTCAAACTAAACCCTCCCAAGACACTCTAATCTTGGTATGGAAGAATCGTAGTTTTCAGATCACTACGAGCAATTGAATTTCTTACCTTTCCTTTTTCTCGTAAATTTTTAAATGTATTCAGTTATATTGTCTTGATAATACACGCAACAAAGCATAATTTATCTATTACTTCCTCTCTTACTATGAAACTTTTCTCTCTCAAGATTTGATTTTAGAAGAATTTTCCATTTTACCACGCAAAGAAACCGAAATTCTATCAATGTTTTTGCTATTTACGTTAGTGTATATTTAAGTGTATAGATTTCTTACGAGTGTATAGATTCCACACAGCGCAGATGATATTTGAGCAAGGAACTTGACAACTATTTAAAATAACATTCATTATTAAATCTTCGTGATGCGTTAAGTATCAGAGGAACGTTTTTGGAAAAGAAATCAACATTTTTAAACGAAACCATTTTAGTAATATGAAATTATATGATTAGAGGATATATAATAATGATATATAATTTCACTGGGTATAGTTGTGAAAAAAGTTGATACTCTTCTTCGCACACCTTTGCTTTGCAAGCTTCTACTTTTTATTTTACCTTTTAACCGATTCTTTAACTTCCTTTAACTCGCCCTCATTAACAGCCCCATCGTCCTTGATTCCGTCCTCGGCGTTGCGTGTCTTGAGAAGCTGGTGTCTAGCGGATGAGGGTGGACGTGGGGGCATGGTTGGGGGTAGAAAGCGAAAGAGATGAAGGGGAATGGCCGCAATGTTCGCCGCGGCGGCTGTCACGTGGTCTTTTTCAGCACGCGATGTTTGGGTCGAACGGCGCGGCGGTGGTGGCGGCGGACGTCCAGCAGCTTGGCATTCATGCTCCCACTTGAGAACGCGGTTTGAGAAAACTAGATGTGTGGAACAACCATGCGATTGCCATGAAAACTTTGATGTCTAACATAATTTGTGGCACGTCAAAATAACGTGAGATATTTTTTTTACTTTATGACTGCAGAGCGATGCTATGTTTCTCTCCCGCAAAAAACAAGTTTGAACTCGTATAATTATGGTGGAGGATACTTTTGCAGATAAAGAGAATAATTCAACCTTTGATAACTCGAGGAAATAAAAAAAAATCCACTCAAGAATTAACATGAATTTTAAATCTTTATTGATGTGAACCCCATCAAGTCCGATTGAGTGAAGTGAATATATTATACTAGCAGAACTACGCAGCGTTGGCTGGAATTCGAAAAGAAGTTTAAAAGAAACATACTAGAAATTCTAAAACAATTTACAAATAAGATTAAAAATTAAAAAGAAAATATTTGTATTATTAAACAACCAACCTAAAAATTAAATTAACATTTAACGAACATTTGGTACTGCTAATTTATATATTTGACCATACAGAGGATATTAAAACTCCAGTCAAACTCTAGGTCAGTGTTATTTTTTAAAGTGAATTTTGCCCGGCGTGTCCCCGGATTCTTATATAATATTCTAAATTAATTCGTTAGTTTCCATATTTCTCTACATTCGTAATACTAAATTTTCGCTTTCGTTAATTTTAAAAATTAATTACCACGAAGAAAATGTACAAAAATCCACACAGTTTTCAGTATTGTATACTAATGTGAACGTGATTACGATTATTTGAAAATCCAGACAGAAGGAAAATACACTTTACAAAATGCATTTACTAAACGAAGCGCATAGTTAAGCGCTGCGAATTCTTTGGTCTGAATTCTCTTTCAGGTTACATACTTGAAAACAATATTCTTAACAGCATTTATATAATATTTTCGGTCAAGATATGGTCACGTAAATTATACCTTTTGTGGATTGTCCACTTCACGTAGCGCAACTCAACTCTGGTGGACACATTAGTAATCTATATATTCATTATTCATGAGACTGAAGATTCAAATTGACATACTAGAAGCCTATGTTATTTTTTTCTGTTATTGTAGTTCATGAATATTAACCATACTTTGCATCAGGATTTCTCTTCCATCACCTTTAATGAACTATGCTCAAAAATGGTCAATTGCGATTATTACATTGCGAGTTTAAGGGGTTCTAATGACCTTGACTTTGGCGATCCCTAAAGTCCCAAGGAAAAAAACCTTTGCATTTTACTTGCAATTACTTTTAAGAAGAGTCCTTTAAAATTTTAAATAATTTTATCCATGACTGTTTCCAATTTCCATACCATACAGATTCCTGATGTATCACTTTTATTCGTAAAGAAAACATACAATAATTTTTTAAGTTATAATTTTAAGATTATTTTTTATTTGGTCAAAGACTACTCGATAAAATAGTTTGAAGTTTGAAGGATGAAGGAGGATAAATACTTGATGGAGACATCTATGCAACCCGCAGAGCATTGAAGTAATCTTTTGCATTATGAACTTTCAGTTTCTGAATCAGTTGAGTGAATTGACTTTTCAAGGCGCAGAAAACGTCATTACAAGCGGAGACGTATAGACAGTTTTGACAGTGTATTGCTTTAAATTAATGTGCTTTGATTAATGAGTATTGCTCATCCTCTTCGTCAGAGTGAAGCACGATCGCTCAGTTACGATATTTCTTATCTGAAAAACGGCATCGGTATTAGTATACTTATTAAATAAAAAATTAAAAACTTACCATAAAAAGTAAAAATATTATTCTTCCATAAAAGGTCGTAATTTTATAATTATGTATTTAATTAGAATTTTAGCACTCCTAAAATCTGTCCGGGTCTGAACCTGTCCCCAGAGAACACCACGTTAACAACTCTGTAGACTACCGCCATTGCCTGAGGCGTTAATACCGTGAATTTTACAAACTCGCGTTGTCAGGTATGCCCAAAACACGTTTATCTACAACCATTCGTACAAAATTGAAGTCGTCAAATACCATGTGTCAGAACAGAGAGAAAAACTGAATTTAGATTAACGCTAACATGAAGCAAATGACTTTTCAACATTATAGCTGGATATAAATATGAATTAATTAATTTTTTCTTCAATAAAATTAAAATCTCTCTCGCATTTTTAGTGATAATGAAACTAATAACTTTTTTATTGTATAAAAAATGTTTTATGGTGGGATGTAGAGTACATTGTGCGTAAGCTTCTACGAATATTTTCTCTCTTCTTCAGAATAGATACTGTATATATTACTAGCAACGTCCATGATGTTGTAAAGGTGAATAAATAAGTAAATTATCGCTTACGATAAGTATAAATTATATGTATTAAGTATATTGTTCGACCCGAAATGGGCATAAATCATTATTTATTTATTAATTACTTCCTCACTTACTTCATGTAAACTCTTCTCTGGAAAAGTCTCTCGGAATGTTGGGACCGATCAACTTCGATGCTAACGAATTTAAAAATGTAAATATGTAAAATCTCTGTTTTCCGAGAAGAGTGATAATTATTTTATTGTACTTCACGTGATCATACGCAGTTTTTACTACTTTTTTGACAGTAAATTTATTATTATTGTACGAAAAATGATTCATGATATCTTTCTTCGATAGAGAACTAGGGCACTTACAAATGTTACACTATGTTTTGACACATTTGTCTCCATCATCCCATCTTTTTGATGACTGTGTATGGTTCTGACGTCTGAACATCACTGTAGAACGTACTGCTTTGTATCTCATTCATTATTCATCAGCAAACACAGCTCTTATCTTGTTTCATGCTCACGGAACAACTGAAAATTAATTATACACAATTCTGGTAGACTATACCACTTGCTCTTATACATTTCTAAACTAACTTTTTTATCTGAAGACTGTAAAATGAAATCAATATTATAGTTTTTCTGTATTATATAATTCAGTATTATTAAACGTTTTGCACAATTATTATTTCAAAGTAATATTCAAATCACTGTCATAAAATAAATCTCTAGATGAAAAATACAAATCGGGAAAAGTTAACTTTACTAGGTAAAAAATATGAACTTAAAGAGAAAGAAAGTTCAATTGCAACATATGACAATGCCTTATATCGCCAATTTGTTTTAATTTATTCGAAAAAGTTTTTGACTGTGCACAAAAGTAGTCTCATTGTGTTATAAATTCAAAACTAACATT
The DNA here is from genome assembly GCA_002313205.1 of Laupala kohalensis. Classification (NCBI taxonomy): domain Eukaryota; kingdom Metazoa; phylum Arthropoda; class Insecta; order Orthoptera; family Trigonidiidae; genus Laupala; species Laupala kohalensis. The sequence continues at coordinate 68,258 of NNCF01128084.1, read as the reverse complement.
TCCTCTCTTCTAATTTGTTTTTTATAATTATGGTGTGGTAATGTATAACAAAAAGAATGAATGTGTGTGTGAATATTTTATATTTTTATATTTTGAAACAAATAGAATAGAATATTTATGAATAGTATATGATAATACATAATAGAAAAACAAAATTTAAAAAATATTTAAACTTTGAGATACTCAATGCATGAAATTCTCTTACGAATCACAAATTTCTTTTGTTCACGTTATTTTATAGTATTTTGAAAGAATGTTTTGCTGTCAAATATTTTAGTTAGAAAATTTCATGGAATGAGAATCTCAAACTTTATATATTTTTTTAAATTTTAACGTTGTATTACGGATTATCATGTACTATTCATAACTATTCGGATGTCCTGTTTACATTGTTTATGATAAAGATGAAACCGAGTGATAGTTGCCAACATTTAAGAGACGGGAGAAAGAATTATATGCCGAATCTTTCAGATCAATTCAAACCGGTCATGTTAAAAAATGTAAACATTCATATTATCTTGGTTTCCGCTGCCGGTTTGATGTGAATTTTGGCTGTCTGGTTAGAGCTGCATCGAGATTTGAAATAACGTTTCGGCTGCCATGCTGCAGTCTTCTCCAGAAGTGATCACGTTCAGGTTTTACTCCTTAGTGAATTGCCCCGAAATATAAAGTTTCAAATTTTCGACGCGCACCTATTGGACTGCCCAAATTCACAAACGGTGTTAGTTGCATTCAATTTTAAGTTAGTTATGCAAATTTTAGACATTTGAAGGTTCTACCTTTCTGTCGGCAGAAGTAAAGTGATTTATATCACTACCCTGCGGAAACATATTTCATTAAAAGTGAAGATTAATTAAATTTTGGTGAATAATTGCTGGAAGAATAATTTTAATTACGAAGAAGTTGTCACTACTTTTAGTTTCAATAATGAGGTTTCTCAAAAGTTATTTCCAATTAAACTCGTCAGAAATCTCATAACTGTCCTTTCGAAGAATAATATNTAGGAATTTTTGCTGAATTTTTTGAATCCGCCTCTGCCTTAGGGCCCTTGATCGGAATTGATGGGATGGTCCCTTGCTTGCTTCCGGAGAGTAAATTTGTTTTTTTTCCCTTTACGTGGTCATAAGCAGTTTGTACTGTTTTTTGACAATAAATTTATTTATATTTATTTATTACAATCGTAAATTGCCATTGATTTGGAAGTAATGACGGAGTGAACTAATTTAAGATAAATAAACAGAAGAAACAAAATAGGGAAATAAATCTAGAAACACTGGCAGAATAATGGAGGAAATCATTAAAAGTACGATAATCATTGAAACTATGATAGATACAACAGCATGAGTGTAGATAACATTTCTTTATCATTGAACATAGTCGTAAATTCTCACATTTTGTGGTCCACTACTTCGTGTTCAAAGTTTAGTCTCAGTCTTGTATACAATTACAAAATTGATGTACAATTAGTAAGCTACCAAAATAGGTATCAGTGAAAAGAAACATTTATGAGTTCTCGCGATGCTGGATCACTGTATATAACTGATTATCGATGAAAAAGGAGATAAGTAAACTATGAAATTTAGTGGAGTCAAAAGAAATGTTAAAGGGAATTTTAATGAAGGGACGGAAGGTGTAAGATGAATGGGAAAATTAAAAAAAAATAGCTTTTAGAAAGGTAGGAGGTAAAAATCAGAGGTAAAACCCTCGTTGTACGATGATGCCAGTGTTGTTTAGGTTACGCGAGAAAAAAAAAAGAAATTTTAAACCTTGTAAGAAATCACGAGATTCAACATCGGAAGAACGAAGCACGCTAATTCTCAAAAGCCGCAGTAGACGTGGAATGTCATGCGAGTTTTGAGCGTGTTTGGAAAGGGAACGTACAGTCGAATGATGTTGAGTGGGTGGGAAGGACGGATGGACGGAGGGAGGGGGGAGGCGTGTCAGTGGAGAGGTCGAGCATCGATCCTCGTTATCGTTTAACGGCACGCGCGACGGACATCGCTTTCACGCTCTCCCTCACACGTCACTTACCTTCAACGCGCCTCCATTCCCGCGAGGCAAACCGACGGAGAGCGGAAGAATAAGCGCGTCATGTTTCGATAAATTTCAAAACTATGGGACGAGGATTAAAATACATAGATGTCCGGCTGTCTGGTTGGTGTTGCGTCACAGAATAGGAACTACGTACGGCTGCCATGCTGCAGCCTTGTTGAAAAGATCTGCGCAACATCTTATCACTTTGTTGTATTGTAGTATTTGTAAATGCGAAATGTAGCGTGCTATTGAAGCTTATCTACATGGAGTTAGGAGGTGGACCGGTTAGCTGGGCTTACCAACAACTTGGCCCACGCGAAGGGATTAGTAGGTGTTGTCAGTAAAAGTTAGAGTTATTGATTCTAGGAGGAGTTGGAAAGAGGAAGGATGGTTCGCTTTTTTTTTAGTCATAGCTATATAAACTGGGGCATTAATGTGAAAAGCTATAATTTTTTTCTGGTCCACAGGATATTGAACCCGGGATGACTTGGTGATGAGCTAGAATGCTACCGCCTGAACCACGGAGGGACTTTATCATCACTTGACCTTATCACTACTTAGAGGAAATAAACAAAAACAAGTGAAGAGAGAAAATTTAAATGAACAAAGAAGTATAATAAAGAACCTCTGTAATGAAATAATTGGACACGGGGGATCACATGGTCTGTGATAAACATATATTTATAGAACGGGCTGCCCAAAACGTTTAGTTTTCATTTCATGAGAAAAATTAGGCGAAACGTTGAGATATTGAATTTTGTAAACTAGAAAATAGATCGTTTTTGAGTTTTCTAACAGATCTTCTGTTAAAACTATGCTATTTGATTATCTTTATATTTCAAACATAGAGAAAGAGAGAATTCTAGTCGCTCATCCAACATCCGACTGCCGGATTCTCACTCCACTTCCTCTTCTGCTTACTTCCGCTCTCTCGCGTTTTTATTGTTTGCTTGTTTATTTTAGGATCGAATAGGAACATTCTAGTCTTCACGTAACACGACGACAAGAGAAGAGAAGACGAATATGGCAAAGGTATTTTCTCATGTTTTCTGCTGAACTGATTTTGTTTATATATTCTGCTTATACTCATTTCTTGTAATCTTGTACTTAGGGCAATAATTGAGCAAGATTCGTCATTTATCTTTCAAGTAATACGTACTTCACTCTAAAAATTTTGACTTTGAACATCCTCTAAAGGCTGAGAATTTTTTAAAATTTAATTGATTGTTTACTTACATGACACAATAATCGTTATTTTATTTTTTACATTTAAATTGTATTATAGAATGTTTTGAAATAATTTAAAAACAAGCATTATATTCTGCAAGTTCTGTATTTCATTTGTGCTAATCGAAAGAAAGATTTAATATACAATAAATCATTCTCACTATACATGATGACAAGATAGCAAATTTGGATATTTTCAATGTTGATATACAAATATTAATAAAATTATTAAAAAATTGAATAAACTTTTCTTAGTATTACAAAATAATATATAAAATAAGGGACGCATAAGTATACAACATATTGATTACTTGATTATAATTTGAATGATTTGAATTTGATGATGTGATTATTAGTCGAAAATATTGATTATTTAATTCTCCATGTACTTTGCGTATTATAAGATAACTAGGATGCAGTGACAAAGATTTCTGCCTGGAAGGTCACCGCTAAGGGATTTAAGAATTTCGTATTTCCGAGTGGTACACGTGCGCGCGGGTTTTCTCGGATGAGGGATTAACATTATATTCAATTATGGTAGATACAAACGCGCTTTGCAGCTGTAGGATGTGCTTAAAACACCCCGGTCACAAATAAATATCTTCGGCATTATAAATAATATAAAGATGCTAATTTCTATTGAGTGTCGGTACACACCACTTCTAACACTTTGAAACACATAATTGCGGACGTTGTGAGAAATGTCCCAAGCGTTTACAGTACGTATTATATACATATATTGTTAGTATAAAAACATTTTCTTGTTACGTAGTGTATTCAGTTGTTCATTTCTCAAACGTCGACGAGTAAAGATAGAATAAGACATGTAAATTTTCCGGTATTTATGAATAACAAAGTAGTATTCTTCATAATCATGTTCCCTAGAGGAAACAATCGTTCAGTTTCTCGTTCGAGTAATCCCGTCGTGAGAGTCAAGTATTTCCGAACGTGTTGTTTAGATATGCGTATACTGCAAATTTACTATCCAGGATTAAAAAAATAATACGATAAAAACTGAGTGGTTATTAGTTGTTTCCCATTTGAAATATGTACATATAATGTTATAATGAATGAAAATGAGAGACAGGACCGGGGTTCGAACCCGAGATATCCAGTTTTGCGCACTTCAACTTCAGAGTACAAAACAACATTTTCTTTCAGTTTAACACCATTAATCTGTTACTTTGCGGTTAGCAAAAATTTAAGAATTTATGTTTAATGGTACAAATCTCGAAATGTGGGTGACAGAATTCGTAGAACAAGCGATGCAGCTGATTTTGTTTTTAAACTATTAAAAGGGTTTCAAATGATTATCTATAACATTATGTCTCTTTTGATTAATACAACGGCACGTTTATTCATAAATTCACCTCACACACAAATACCGAACCGGTGAGTTGCAATTTTTATGAGTTAGCCTATCTCTTTAAATCCCTCAAAGGAATTTTACAAATTTCTCCGATTATTCATATATATTGTCTCCTTCCAATTGACGTACATATATTTTTTTTAATTAAAAAAAAGTTTTTTCTTTACATTTTCCTCAAATTATCCATTAATTCCTGGCACTTCATCCTAATTGCTCGTTGGTCCGCCAGAAAAGGCAATACTACCAGTGGTTTAGTATCGGAAATTAATATTTGATACATAAAGACTAATAGTGAGGAATTTCTACACGATTTGGCTCTCGCTTCGATCTCTTAGGAATAGTGTTCCTGGACGTGCCCTAGTTCACTCTTTTACACTCCGAGGTCTTAAATCCACCTCTGCATCGCGGGATACAACACACGTGCGCAAGAAATAAATTTCTATGAGCTACTCACGCGCCAAACGGGGAGGGTATACAAGAGGGGATACAAGTGAGAGGCAGTTCTTTATCGCGAGATTCTTTACAGTAGCGTAGAGAGACGACGTGAAACCTTCCCAGTTCCCACACCTGCAAATCGATACATCGACCCCCGACGGAGCTCTTTGTTGCTTGGTTAGAAGGCGTTGCTCTTTGGATGTCGATGGTTGGCAACGCTTCGCGATTCCCTGGTGAGGAGCCTTGACATTTGAGGACGGGGACTCTGAAAGACCAAGGAGGTCCTTACTCGCTCTTTGACGATCTATGCCAGATGTGTCAACGGGCACCGGGGCACAGCGTGCTCGAGTGTTTAAAAAAAGATGTAAATAAAACATTTTTATACATATTTTCCTGTATAATGATTTTCGTTTCACTGTTACGGTTTTGTATTTATGGGTACTAATTACGTTCGAAATCAAAACTGAAGCACGTTGCCTTGCTTTCATAAATTTTCTTTGACGTTACCACAAACTCGTAATGAAACCACAGAAACCGCTTGAACGCGTGTTCGCAGAGGACAGGAAATAAATTTCTTTACCTTTTTCTGCAGTCCGATAACAAGAGCCGTTCTCGCGGTTTAAATCTCTCGGCACGTAGGGGAAAGCAACATGGCTCGCGTGCCGCGTCTCTTAACCCTTATCTACATGGAATGTAATACTTTCACATTATATTAATAATATTCGCACTATGGACCGAGACAATACTTCAGTTTAGGATGAGAAGAAAAATTATATGAAACGATATTGAACAGAAATGATTAACATAAAAATTACTATTAATACAGTAAATTTACGATTTGACACAAGTCACACTATCATTGTCTATATTATCCAAGATAATTTTTTAAATCTGTTTTATATCAGATTTTTTTGTTCGTTAAGTATAAAGTATACTATGTAATAGATATATGTATACTGTGTTATGTTATGTTTACTAAACGTTGACCAGACTCTTGAACAAAACACCCTGTATTCATGTTAACGTGTTTATGTTATGATCACCTGAAATCTAGAATCTGAGCACACAATATTTGGTTAATGATAAAGTTACTATTGTACCAAAATAGTCGTATATTTTTAATATATAAAATCTAAAATGGTAGAAGAAACTAATTTACCTCTCGTAAATTTTGATTATCTTTATTTGTTTTGTTGTTAGTACTTTAGATTAAAGAGGAACATGTGGAATTTAGCCTTACTTGCGAACGTTTATGAAAAAGGTAGTGATATTTACGATTTTACTATTTTGCACTGCATCACAAAATCAATTACTTCATTTGTTGATAATGTTTTTTGTATTGACATTACACTGCAATTAACCCAAAATTATTTAACACGTTCACTATGATTTTGGTTATTGTGTGTCTGCAATAGTTTTCCTTTGATTACGAGTATTGAGGTGATGTTGAGGTTTGAATATCATTTTATTAACAATCATTTCACCACAATGGTTTTATAAAGAATTTATATGGACGGTTATTTTCATACCACTAGAGAAACCATTATAAATTTAAATAAAGTACGTAAAATACTGATATCTAATGCATAAAAAATATAATAAATTCGTACGATACTGAGGAATTGGAATTAATTTAATGCGACAAACCAAAAACAGCATTATATCTTTGCTCAGAGGCGAAATTAGCGGGATGATAATTCGTTCGAATATTCCTACAATGCTTGCTTTGTTCGAGAGAATCATGAACAAATAAAAAAATCCTCTCGGCACTGAGTGAACACCATCACAATTCATGAATCAAAATGTGTGAAAACCTGATCCAAAAATGTGTTGAAATATATTGTTAATCGTCCAAATAAAGTGAGTAAGTTACATTAAAAACTATTTTTCTTTGTTCAAACATATCATGAAATATATGTTTGTACGCAATACTGTACGCAAGTCCCCATAATATTATTTCATTTATCTTTTTCGAGCTTACTAATCAATGTAATGACAGTGAAAACATATTTCTAACAATGACGGAGGTATGATCTTAGAAGAAAGTACGGATTATTTGGTTAATAAGCATCTAAAAAGTTCAAAAACAAAGCCGCGCGGGTTCTTCGCTCATTAAATCTCTAATACTTAGCAAAACTCAAAGAAGAAGTTAAATGTAATTAATTTTCCTGTTTAATTCTAATGATGTTCACCTAGTTATATTTATCTTGAAGACCTTTTCACCATACTTTCTCGAATCTTGAGGAACGTTGGGGGTTACTGAACAACCACTTAATTGGCATTAAATTTTTCTAAATGAGATTTCAAGAAATTAGATACAGATTCTGTGAGATTTTAATTAATCGTATACAATTTTAATTAAAATACAATCGCATTAATTATAAAATGAGTTTGTCTGCTTAATTTCTCTCATCCGCCATTATTTATGATTAATAAGAATTCTCTTATAATGAGAATGTTAATTATTATAGAGGAAATTGAAGGAAATTGTTTCCGAAGAACATTAATTGAGAAAGAAAGAAGATTAATTGATCAGGAAAGAAAAAGCAGCAAAAATGGACACATTGATACAAAAATGATAATGAGAAGAACGAGCAGTAAAGTTTATTGGCCAGCTGAGGTTGTAATGTATGATTTTGCAATAATCACAAGATTAATATTTTAAATTTCATTTCAAAATTCAAGCTTTTTAATCGTTGAAAAATTGTTTATATCGTGAAACTTTTTTGATTATATTTGAATAGTATCCTAAATAAGGATAAAATGATGTGGCAGTGCGACCGGACGCCGTTGTGATATGTAATTTCACGAGTATTTCCGATACGTGTAGAAATGAAGTTATTTGTACTACATTTCGCTTTCTCGCATCGCATGAGTAATGAAAATGCGCCTCGAAATGACACGTGAAATTAACGTCTTTTGAAATCAAGACATAGCATTACTTCTCGTTCAACTGGTATTCTGGAAATGTTTTCAATCTCTGAAAAAGAGACTGGGTGAAAATAAACGATGAAAATGTGTTTTAACGTATAGAATCATTCTTCTTGTCATGCCATATTTGTGATTGTACTTCAGAGATTGTGCCTTACAATTTCTAGAAAATATGTATTTAGAATATTATTGAAACAGAGCTATATCCAGGAGAGAGAATACTAATTAATTGAATGGAAGAACAACTTTGATTTAGTCTAAATTGTAGCGTTCATGTCACATATGACAAGAATTTTGGAACTTACTTAGGACTGTGAAAACGGAGAATGATAAATTTGGATGGACAAAATTTTCCTGAAAATGGTTTTATTCGTCAAATTTATGACGTTTATTACTGAATTCTCACCAAATTCATCAAATTTCCTTGGATAGGAAACGCCGTAAATTACATACGAATTTTTCTCTACCCCAGTAACTCATAATATTTTCTATTATGAGAATTTTGCATCATTCCGTACAAATGGTATGGAATTTTTCCTCTTTTTATTTCCGATATTCAAACAATAATTCGCATAGTTATGAGAATTCGTTAGTGTTGTGACGGAAGTGATCAGTTTATTTGCCTGATATATGCAACTCCCAAGAAGTGGTGGTAACTCTCTAGATATAGGAAAATACATTTCTGCGCAGTTTGAGAACGTATGTCTACAAATTGAGATTGACCTACTGATATTTTAGATATGAATCTATGAAAAATAATTGAATTCTCTCTCTATCGACAAACGATGAAATAGGAATTTAAATAAGTCTTTTCATCGTATCTTTCGAATTAGGTTCAACTTTTTTTCGGTAAGAGTTTGTATTATTATGCGGTGTGACGAAGTATTTTGGGTGTTTAATACAATAATTACGTAAATATTTTTTCTTTGTTGTTGTGATGACAAAATAAAACAATTCTTATATTGTTCCAAAACTGTCTCTACTCTTTTAAACGAATCGCAATCAGAGTGAAAATATAAATAATCTGAATAACGACGAAACTTCAAATCGTCTCGGGGTAACATAGAAAGGTACACAAAAATTACAAAGTTTTCTCATGTTATAATGGTTTGTGCACCGTAAATGCCATGCGTTGTATTAATATATTAATTATTTTTTAATTGTTCACGACTCTTCGGACGTGTTTGAATATTGTCATTAAGAGGTTTTTCATTAAGATCGCTGATGGTAGAACGTAAACGAGTGTCTTTGTCCTCGTGTTAACTTATTTATCCGAGTTCTGTTATCAAAACTATCAAGTTTAATGTGCTTGGAGTCAGATGTATTTTCTGAACCAGCATTTTCTAAAAATATCACTCATTTTACACCATCTCATCTCCAGTTGTCGTAATCTTTGCTGGAGTTCCTTCTCNCTATCAAGTTTAATGTGCTTGGAGTCAGATGTATTTTCTGAACCAGCATTTTCTAAAAATATCACTCATTTTACACCATCTCATCTCCGTTGTCGTAATCTTTGCTGGAGTTCCTTCTTNTCTTTGCTGGAGTTCCTTCTCGCCGCAATATATCCGCACCCACATCCTTTTTTCAACCGTAGATCTTAAGTTCACCATTCTCCTGTACAACCATTTCTACAATTCCGTCTCGGCGTTCAGAAAATCCTTCTCCATCTCCGCTCACCATCATACCTGCCATAAAAGACGCTCGTTTCACCCTCCTTCTACCTTGCTTTTTTTTTCCGTCTCCGCCGCAACGCGCTTACAAATGGTCTGAGAGCGGAAGCCATTTTTCCTCCCGCTCGTCGCTCGGATCCTCGGGAGGTCTTTGCGGAGACCTGGGACTACGACATCGAGGATGTGCACGTCGTGGAGGATGAAGCCGTGGGCGTGTCCTCTGAGGGACGAGTCGAAGTCATGCCGTTCGCATAGGTACAGTGACGGTGGTCTATTCCCCATTCACTCGAGTGAAATTTAACTCAGTACTCAGTGGAAACGAGTGAGCAACCTTAGAACGCATCAGTGTTAGACAAGAATCAATGAGACATGAACGATAATTTCTACTGGATATCTAATACACGAGTGATAATATCGACTGGAATGGTTTGAGTTAAATAGTGTAATCGATTGAAGTGAAACATTCCACTCGCTTCACCAGTGCTTCTACACTGTAAAAGAATTTATTGATTTTAACAAAAGTTAAATTCGTCTTGTGCTTTATCACGCCATTGCTGTAGTACTTTTTAAACAACTTATAACAATTTCAAAAACTATTTTCTTGCATGATTGTGTTG
>NNCF01128084.1:38390-57467 GCA_002313205.1 Laupala kohalensis | reverse complement strand
GGTCATTAGAACTCTTAGTACGATTTCGAAGCGTGAACGTAGACACATAAGAAATCGTGATCTTACTGAAACGGGCGAGTTTAATATTATGGATGGTGGTAGAACATAGGACAGTTAACGAACTCGACGATGTAGGCACTGGTGTACTTGAAGAAGTTGGTGTGGACAAGGTCATCGTGTTCTAAAGAAAGAGGAATGAGAAGGTAGGAAATAGAGCGGTAACAACGATGAGCTGTAAAGGTAGCCCAGGGGAAATCCTGATAAGATCTATAAATATAACCGTGTGGAAAGAAAACTATAAATATAACCGTGTGGAAAGGAAAGAGGGTTACCGATATGTTCTTATCTTATGCGCCGAGTCAAGTCGAGCAAGGAGAGAGTATGCGAGCTTCAAAAAAACCAGATTTACGCGAATACTTGAAGATTCGCTATAATTAAGTGCTCGTTTGAGTACAACATATTGGCTTGAGACACCTCAAACCTTTTCTTTCATTTTTCCTTCTTCGTGGCTAAATCTCATTGATGCATTACAGATCCGTGTGATGCGTTGGTATATTCTTTTCCGACAGAATACATGGAGAAATGGAAAATTGATGAAAAATTGAAGGAGAAATGTAAATAGTAAATGTGGTATATCGAATTCAGTTCATGATCTACTAAACAAGATACGATTCGTACATATAACTCTGAAGCAATCTTGGAAGGTAAACAATACAGTAATACTTGTATGGAAACCAAACAATGATAGACAAAAGAATGCTTTCAGGACGGGAATACATTTGTAGGTCAGAAGAATTCTCCTTTTTTTTATCTTTTCACATTCTGAAAATGTCAGGAATATCAGAATTTCTTTGTCTCATTTTAATAAATGTTCACGTGGTATTTATTCAAAATTATAAGTATGTTTTAAAATAATCCTAATTGTTGTTCTGTAAAATCATTATATGAAAATAATTTTTAAATTTAAATGCTTGATGAAATAGTTTCAAATATTGTATCAACCGTAGTTGATTGGTAGTGGTTCATTTTCACATTTTCATGTGCATAGCATGTATTGTTCTATTTCTATTTTTCGATTTATACCGTATTGGCTCTATTACACTTATTTCAAACGTTTTGTATTTTTTTCTACGAGATATTTCCATTTGGGTTGTTCTAGTTAAAAGTGTATTTCTTCATCAGGATTGAAAATTTTACACAACAGGTTGTCTAGTGACACTTTTTCTAGTGAGACAAGATATTTTTGAACCAACCTTCCTCAGAGAGAAGAGGCGGGGTAACAAGAAGTACGGTCGTTTTTCAAAGGGCGTGCGCCACCTTAACGAAGAGAAGGACAAATCTGCTTTCTCCGCGATTCATCACCTTCCTTTGCGAGCCAGAATAATCCGATCTGTCTCTCTTCCACGACGCAGCACCTGAACGAATAATGGATAGAGCAAGATACCTACTTTCTTTGTGAACTAGCAACTTTTGTTCATGCTTAGAAGATAGCGCCTGTCAAATGTTTCATACTAGGAAACAATAGTGAATTGTAGATTCCTAGAGAGAATTGATGATTTTTAATGTAATTGTAAATTGCTTGTGTTTTAGACTTTTGTGGAAATTGAAACTATTTATTATTTCCTTTTGCATTACTGACTGTGCGTTTCGTTTCTAAATTCACGAATTTCGTAGTTGATAGAAATAGAAAAGAGTTAAAAGAAGTACGAATATTTCTTTATATTATTTTATAACTCATCGTTTTGAAATTCGTCTTTCTTTAACTTCAATTTCTCTTATTATTTAAAACTTTTTTACTATTATCAAGGTAGCAGAGTGTAAGAAATTTACCAAAAAAAAAAATTTTTTTTTTTCGCTTCGGCAATCTTTTCAGAAATTTTTTTCAGAAAGCGTCATGTATCCAGATTGGCATTACTGATATATCGTAGACTAATGACGAATACGTAATTTTCATTTGGTTTGCTACTGGGATTGTTGCTATATCAAAAGATGTGAAAATAGATTTAGAGTTCAACTTCGAATGCTCCCTTCATGAATATAAATGAGATGGTGTTATTAATAACAGAAACGTGTCATATCTGTACTTAAACTATTTAATTTGGAATTAAATGGTTTATTGACCTAATAACACTTATCGTGAAATATATTGTATAATTGGTAAGGATTTTGGACGTCAATGTCGGAATGAATTTTTATATGCGTTATAAATCTTGACAACGTGTAATAGAAATAAATAGTTGGAACTGTTGGTTCGTATGTTATTATCTTTTGTAACACATTCAAAGCACGTGATTCTTCTCGTTTCCCCTTCCTTTGTCGTCGTTCCATTCACATATTTAAGATATCCATTCAAGAGTCTCCGTAACTCATTTTTCATTCAAACGATTCGCTACATCGACAACATTCTCGATTGTAAGCGTCCGAATCAAATACTTTCAGTCCGTTCATTTCCCATCCCTCCCACGTGATGTGCTTCGTTTCTATTAGTCTTCCCCGCAATAGCAGTTGGGCGCGTTCCTTTGTGTTGTGACTACGGTCGCGTTTGCTTCTGCGACGGTGGCGAGGACGACGTTGGCGATAGAGACCATGGTGTAGGAAGGAGAGGTGGTTCGCCGGCTCCTTGATCACCGGTTTCGCAGTGTAACTATACTGATATATTGGAAGGGAAAAGATAAATAATTACATCCTATGGATGAATGTCCAAGTACCAGGTGGAAATAGTATGGATAGGAGGTCAACTGGGGAATATTAATGGAGGGATTATTACATTGTGATGATAATATAATAATGGATGAGAAAGAATGCAGTAATAAAGTACTTGACGAGAAAGATAAGATAACAAGACGTGAAGTGAACTAAGTTATTGCAATGATCAAGAACGGTAAACGCCCGGGTTATGACAGGATAACACCAGATATGATAAAGAAAATGCAAAGGAGGTGTATAGGAGAGTTAACATGAATTTTCAATATGTGTAAGGAATATCAATATTTCCCAATGGCGTGGAAATGAGGAGAAATGAAGTTATTCCTTAAGCCAGACAATAGGAATGTATAATTTAGTACCTCATGCAGACCTATAACACTGTTGCCTGTTGTAGGGAAGATAATGGACAAAATTAACGTGAAGTTCGGTGGGATGTAGTGGGGAAGCTAAGTAAAATGCAATATGGGTTCTTGGTACGAAGAGAAACAGAACATACATTGGGGGAGTAAATGAGTTCAATAAACAAAGAGGAAAAGAAATATAAATTGCTAATTTTCATAGATTACGAAGGAGATTTTGATAGTGTGAATTGGGGGATTGTACTAGAAGAATCGAAGAGGAAATATGTTAGTGAAAGGACCTTACAAATGGTAAAATCATATCTTGATGATAGAGATGTCCTATTGCAGATGGGTAAGGATAAAATAATTAAAAGATTAGTCAAAGGATGTCCACAAAGGAGTCATCTCGGACCATTGTTGTGGAATGTCACATTAAATAATGTACTGGAACAATTAGAAAAAGAAGAAATCCCGACGGTGGCATATGCGGACGACTTTGTTGTCTTGGTCCCAGGAGACAGTCGGCGAGAGATGGAAACAGGAGGTGCAACAACATTCAAAAGAATAATTGAAATAAGTTCCATTATTGAATTGGAAGTATCTAACACGAAAACAACAAGACTGGTAATAGGAATGAAACATAAAGGGAAAAGCAGACGCAACCCAACTCTGAAAATTGGTGATTGGACGTTGACAAATAAAGAAGAGGTTAAATATTTGGGAATAGCACAAGACGAGAAATTAAATTACAGAAAACATTTGGAAGTGATGGGAAGCAAGATTAAAAAAAAAAAATATTTGGTCTTCAGAGGGTAGGGATATCTAAACATAACTTACCAAGGGACTAATTAATACAGTTGTATAAAGGGGCATTATCCCCAATATGAATTTATGGGAGTGTGGTATGGCATCATAAGATAAAGCAAAAGCATTTCGAAAGAGAAATATGTCTAATTAACCGAGAATGTGTCTAATTAATTGGTACGGAGGATACAAAAGCATTTCTACAAAACCATTGTTGGTATTATTCGGATTATTACCAGTAGATCTCCAAATAGACTAACATGTGTTATTTCATAATACACGACGAGGGAAGGAGGTAGGAATTGATGTAGATAGACATACCAAGGATGCAGTTAGATGGAAGAGAGCCGGGGAAATGAAAATATGGGAATATTGGCAAATAAGATTGGAACAATCAAAGGAAGGAAGATATTTAGAGAAATTTATTCCCAAGGTAGACTATAGTGTGAAAAATACATGATTTAAAGAGGCTAGAAGTATGATAGAAGAGATAGCAGGACATGGTGATATGGAATATTATTGGTGGAAAAGAGGTTGTGCTGCAGAATCAATCTGTATATGTGAACATGGTGAGGACGAAGTAGAACATATATTGTTGAATTGCAAATTATTTGATATTGAAAGAAGGAAATGGTATATAAAGCTCAGGAAGAAAGGGGTGTATGTTTGGGTAAACTGGAGTAAATTGATATAAAATAAAGCTGTTTACGACGCGACAACAGAATATGTGAAACAAATAAAATTGCGGATGGTAAAAGATACATAGTAGACTCGTTCCTACCTCCGTGTTTGTTAGGGGAGGAAACTTACATAGAGAAGGCAAAATAGAAAGGCTCAGACATGCAAACTGAGGAATAAATAAAGAAGAAAAAACATTATAACAAAAAGGAGACAGGAAAATAAAATATTATCAAGACAAGTTAAAGGCAAGATAGTCGCAGCACATAGAAAAAATAAAATGAAAAAACTATTTTTGCATTAGGGATTTTCTAGGTGTTGTATGAAGAGCAGAATTGGAAACCGTTAGATATAGCTTTCAAATCCGTAGTAATCTTGGGTACATATAAAATAAATGATTTTATGGATAAGAAACAAGAAAATACATCAGAGGGATACAAGATTAACATAATATATTGAAACAATAGTAGTGAAGAAATGTATATTGATCATATGATCATATATTTGATCCAATGTGGATTCAAGTGACCAATCGTGAGGCCGCTCTCCAACCCACATGACATCTGGCGGTTGTCGGAGGAACAATGCCAAAATGATCACAGTCGACTGGCGTTCGACCCACCTCCCCCTTCTTCCACTATGAGCGAGACGGAAGGTTCCGTGGCGTGAGACGCACGCACAAAAGGCGGATCCGTCCTCGTTGCCTGCCTTATCCCTTCCTCTCCACCCATTAATTCACCGAAAGCGGCTCAGAGTCTGATTGCGCCTCGCTGGAATGACTGTGGGGAAGAGAGAGGAAGGATGAGAGGGAGGGAGAGAGAGAGAGTGGACTGGCACCTGAGTGAAAGGGTGGAGGAGAGGGAACAGGTTTCCCTGCAGCCCATAAAGAGCGCAGAGTCAATTTCATCGGAGTCTCGCTTATTCAATATCTACGTGTTCGTCGCCGCCCATCGTGTGTTGCACAAAGGGAAGTGCCTTTTTGGGAGGGATGCATTGACTCACTTTCGCCTTTATATGCTCCTAGAACGTCGTTCGCACGTCTCATTCCACGGTTGCAAACTACGGCTTCAGGAGTAGAAGGGAGAGGAGAAAAAGAGAGAGAAAGAAGGAGAGAGAGAGAAAGATAATACAACTGATCAACTCGACGACTACATCTTTGAGTAATACGAAATAAAGTGAGAAATTAAGAAGAGAGACATTTCTTGAGAAGTGTACTCACGAGTCTACTTAATTAAAAAAAATGAAAGAAAAATAAGCGAGGAAGTTACTGAAAAGAAAACGTGTGATACTTAAAATAAAATTCATATTAAGCTAAGAGTTACTTTAGTATTTATTGTGTTAAGAAATAGCAGGATGTGTCGAAAACAAATTTAAAGTGGGTCAAAACAAATTTCAAGCGCGCGAAAACAAATATCTATGCATCGTAGCATTTTCTATGAATTAAAAATTCTAAGATGAACGTAGTATTGTTTGAACCAATATTTCCCATACCTTTTCACCATACCATTATCACTGTAGTCATAAACAAGCATTTTTTCAATGCAGTTCCAATTTTTAGAATTATTGATTTAATTTAACACACCGTCCCTATTTCTCTCTCTATCATATCTTTTCTCCAAATTGCTTTTTTTATGTTTTGTCGTGAACCACGATCACTCTTAACAGCAACATTACAAATAAAATGAGATATTTATCAATCATCAGTCCATTTACAATAGCATTCTCTATCTAGTTACATCCCATTACAATTTAAACTATATCATAATTTGCAGCATGTTCAGAAGAATTGGAAGAATCGATAACTGTAAGTATTTGTTAAAATAATTGATTTTAATAATAAACACTGATAATATTCTATTGAAATTTTAACAAATAACTAAATATTGTTCGAGTTTAAGGTGAGCGAATGTCCACATTTTGCCTTGGAAAACGGAATCTTGAATCTGACATTGTCGTTTGACCTTTGATAGTGACAGATAAGATGGTCTCTTGGTTGCTTCCAGAGAATAAATTTGTTTATTGGCCTCTACGTGGTCATATAGAGTTTGTACCTCCTATTTGACAATTATTTTTTTACACATTCCTAATCTACAATTCGTTTTATGAGTATTTCTTCACTATTCTCATCAAGAATTGCTATCACACTCATAATGTATGAAAGCGTTGCTTTCCTTGTACTGAAACTATCTTCACCATCTCCACTTCCTACTGGTTCTTTCTCTGACTCGGATATAGCTAAGATTATACTTAAAACCTCCTCTGACATCAATCAGTTGCCGTCATCACTATCTTCGCAGACGTATTTCACTGTCTTCACTTAGCATCTGCCTACCATCTGGCAGCACATGCAACGAAGCTCGTTTCTACAATGCAGTCTAGTAACAATTGAAATGGAATACATTATATCAACTCTATTGAAACAGATTATACTAAATAATAAATACTATCATTAATCCCCTAACACAAAACATTTCATATAACATATTAAAATATTTTTGATTCTCGTTCCACTGACCTATTTAACTGAACATTTTTTTATATGATATTCATAATTAAAAATATATATTACACCAAATATGATTAAAAATATTTATCCTAACACTATTATTGACAATACTAATAAAAAATTTCTGAAATTAGAATGTAATTTCCCATAAATAATAATTTTTCTGATGAACTTTCTTACAAACAAATTAAGCTCGTTTGATTTATATCCTTGAATTTCAAATCACTGTAAGACCCAGAAAAAAATCATTTCTTTTGGAGGACATTATGCAAAAAGCAACTAAAAAATATTTATTTTGTGTTTTGACAAAATCTCAAATTTTAGAACGAGCACTATTTATTGTTGAAAGAGACAATGCAATGTTATCTAATTTATTAACTATTCCGACCAACGTAAGCATCGCTTTAAGCAGTATTTCCCTACCCTCTACTTTCCCTCCGATGCACTTCCGTTCACCATCCGTGCCGCGTTTTCCGCCGTGGTGTGCGCGGTGCTACACTCACGCGTGCGTGATGGATGCGTGAGCGCCACGAACTACACAGAGCAGCTCGTTAATCATTGTCAATCACGCTCTGGCAACGTCTGACCCCGATGCTGACTCTAAGCCAGACTTTTCTCCTAACAGAGCTCTCTTGTATGTTTCGAAAAAATCTGCTGGGACGTTTTTGTGTTCTAACCGTATCTCAAATGTCTCAGAAACCCATTCCCGGAGGTGTGTCTTTTGATTTATAACATGGTGCGCGTTTCTTGGCCCACAAGAGCTGAATCTTTTTAAATCTGGCTCCATGTACATTTCTTTCAGTATTAATCTGAATGGACTATTTTGTTATTTTTGAGGTCATAGACAAATCAATTCATCGAAAGTACTTCTTAGAGTACCTTATAAGACACATATTAAGTTGTATGTAATTATTTATTGAAATATCAAAGTTCGAATTATTATTGTATGAACATATGTGATGTAATAAAAATCGTCACATATAATATAAACATTAAATGTACTATATGGACAAGTTACATGAAAACTTCATCATCATTTGTTTATCCGAGATATGTTTTCCTGGAATTTAAACCAATAAAAATACCGAGAAGACCTTTGCATACTGGCCAGACAGTTTTTTATAAGACTTTTTCATTAAACTTAAATCCACAATATTCAAGGATATTTCGAGTAGTTCTAAATCTTTCGAGTTGTGTACGCGAGAACATGAACTAAATACACCTACAGGATTTGTGTATTTGAAGAGCACGAACCGTGATTAAAAAAGTATTAAAACTTGTGCGACGATGTCTAGAGCGAGTTTTATTCATGCATAAAAATTAAATTATGAGATTATATTCCCTGCAAAGAGATACGGTCACCGCTTTTTTAGGCCAAATGTATTTCAGTTTTTATTCCTCTCTGCGGACAAAGTCCGTGTGTTCGACATCACAGAGGTAGAATCTACTAATTTCAGTTGAACAAATTATGTCAAGAGGCGTATATTATATTACGGTTCTCCCAAGATTAATCCACTTAAATACAGTAAAGCACCAATGATTATTCAACAGAAACGGCTTGGAACGTTTGCACGTTCCACTTTCGTGCGTGAGCTTTCCGCAATAAAGGAGAATTACATTTGCAAGTGAGAATATTTTATAGTCTGGATCCTCCCTGTTGTAGCCATAACATCCCTGGTGAAAATGACTTCTAATAATTTCGTTTATATCTGACTCCCAGACCTCTCATGTTTTAACATTTTACCCTCCGTTTATCTGTAATATCTTGTCCCATCTTTTCCCGAAGCGGAAAAATGAATTCTTTATACTGTCTCACGAGTGTTCGAATCGTTGATTCAAATAACTAAAATTGATCGTTTTTCTTTTCCAGTGTTGGGATTTCGGAATTGTATGCGTAAGGTGAGGAGATTCCGTATTGTCTGGAAATTTGATAATTTTTCCCAGATGTAAAGAGTGATGATCCAAGAATTGAACCTGGGACTCTTCTTTGATCGCAGGGGTGTTAACCACTAACAGTACCCATTCGCCTTGCACAACTGTACACAATTTTCACTTAGGCCCGTTCGGTCTACCCAGGACCCAGGTGGTGTCGAGGTTAACACCCCTGCGATCAAAGCAGGAGTCCCGGGTTCGATTCCCGACTTGTTGTCATTTTCGTCTGGTGAAAATTATTACAAATTTTCTCCATATCTCGGTACACAGAAGCAATATGTACACACATCTCGAAATTGTTCATCAAATGTCCAAATTTAAGTGGGTAATTTAAGTACGTTGAAAGTAAATTGACGTGTATTGCTAGACTGCTCGCACTTAAAAATAATGATTAACATTTCCAAAATAATGATTAAGATATTCAAAATAATGATTAACATATCTAAATATTGTTCATATTTATTCGGTAAATTTAAACCCCTTTGAGACTAGTTCCAATTTCACCTGTTAGTGGACGTAACGGGACGAGTGTTGGGTATCGGGTCTTGGGTCTCAGAACGGTGAAAGTTAGAGCACGTTGTCACGAGGAGCGCTGAAGCCGCGTCAGCAGAATGTCAGTGGAGGGCTGGAGAGACGGGAAGCACTCCGAGCGGAAGACGACCATTCCACGAGAGGGGATTGCGAGAGGGAAGAAGAGGGGACCGTTGATGACGCCCTGAGGACTCAGCTCCAAGAGAAGGACTTGCAGTCTGCGGATCGCTTAACAGAATCCGAGCCTCACCGCGATTCTTGTTCCAAGGTTGGGAAAATCTTGGTTTGGAAGAAATCTTTCTGGCGAAAACAAGGACACTACTACTATTAAACGACTTAAATTCGACATAAATGTAACCGATGTGTTATATCGTTCTCTATTACAAAATTATAATACGGAAATAGTTGTCTGCCTCTAAATTATTATACCAACAAAAAGAGAGTAGTTGCATGACTTTGAATGCATGAACAATTATTTATCTAGAGGAAATTGTGAAATTTGAGCATGCTATCTAATATTTTCTTCACACATTTCATTTTATTTTAAACTCAAAATTTCACATCCAGAATTGAGTAGTAGTGTTATTATTTGTGTTGATGCCATTCTCGTCTGGTTTGCATAGCCCAATAGGATAACAGAATGTAAACGATATGATTGTAATCTTTGTTATTTTTAAAACTAAAATATTACGGAAGTATAAATGTTAAAGAACGTCCTGTCATTGAAAAACGGGAAAGAACTGAAGTAATTTATGTTGTCTAAAAATGTGTTATTGGTAGATCAAACATTAACAGTATAAAATCCGTGCGGTGTATACGTCATTATGAGAACATGGGTGAGAAATGTTTCCGAGTTTTGAAGAATTTTATTATTGTATACAATCTTATCATATTCGTTACTTCTCATAAATGAAAAGAAATGAAGAAAAAATTTGTGTATAGAAACGATAAGAGATAATGGGCACTTTTTTTGGGAATAATGCATTAATATTTACATTTACATACAATTTAATGCAATTCAGGGGGGCAAAACCATTAACATTCACGGTTGGACGCAAATGCCTAAATGATTTGAGTTTGATACGGTAATCCGGTCATTTAGTAACAAAAATAGCCTACGCATTCGTGGGAAATGAAGTGTGTAAGCGGTAATTTATTGGTTCGCACTCAGTTGTTCAGGACTGGTCGCGGTGTACTTTCGCATGGCGCACTTCCTTTATTTGCCCCTCCGGTCCTCTCCGAATGTCGCTACTTGCAACTCCATCTGCCGGAAATAACGAGTGAGAGGCAGAACCCCTTTAACTGCGTCTGAAGGTTCCATCAGCGTATTAGATTTTATGGAAGATGAAACTGTGTTGTACGATAAAATGAATTGTCGAACTTCCTTTTGTCCGCGCTTATTTAAGAGAATTTTACACACATTTGTGATATTTGTATTAGTCAATTGAACTAATAAACACACTGAAATTTTGGAGAGCCAAACACTCTTGGCGAATAGTGACGTTAATGATTAACATAGCACGATCACGAATAGTTTTTGTAATGAAAAGTATTTGGGATGATACAGTGTTTCGGATGATTGTGGTATAATTGCCAGTGAATACTTATTACTTTAATAATAAAACATATCATGCAGTTGAGACAAAATTAATTTAAGAAGAAACTGTTAAATCTCTCGCTTTTTTTCTTCATTTTAATCGAAAAGAAACGCAACAATTCAATTACATGTCCCTTCTGTATTTTCCGGAATGCTGAAATATAATTTCAAAAAGATGTTCAAAATAATACAAAGATAAAGCACCTCTACATCCACGTAGATCTCGCTTCAAAGATATTAAGTTTTTAATGTGATTAAAGAAAACGATGCCTGAAGTGACAGTTCAGGGTTTGGTTTTCGTCAGTTCAGTGTTTAAATCATTCGATGTCTTCCTCGCAAAGTAACTAAGACGGCAACGTGATCTGTGATTCATTTGGAAATAGTTGTAATTGAACGGAGAAAAAAACCAACACTTTGGGTGAAAACTTGTTCGAGTGCAGAGCGGTTGCTGGGATGAATGTTGGGCCGTTGGCAGCAAATAGGGATACGAGTGGAAGAGGCACAGTTCGCCTTTATGACCTCGTAAACACGGAACAAGCTCCTGCCAGAACGCGACCGTTCGCCACCGAAGTTCTTGCGAGTGGCAGCAAACAACGTTAATGGCGCGGAGTGCAAGACGTCGCGTCTACGGTCACTCGCTGTGACAGTGGTTGACGAGGAATCGAGGAGTCACAGGCCGAAGAGGGAAGAAGGGCCAACGAAGAATGGAGGTTAAGGAGTGAAAATGATGGAACGAGCTAATGCGGGTATCGGCTGGGAAGTAACATTTAAAAAGTTTGGTGCCCGAGGTAGAACTCGAACATGTGTTTCTAGAATATCGAACTCTACCTTATTAGAATTCTGGTGCTCGGAGAGTATGATTACTTCCCAAATGAGAGAGGAATGTTTATTAAGGAAATTAAGAAGTGTGATGCATTCGACGTGAAGATTGAGAACTAATTAATGATTTCTTATGAGAACTAATATTTGAAAACTTTGAGAAACAGAGATACAGAAAAACATAAATTGAACAGTGTGAGATGCTGTAAATTGAAATAAATAAAATGGATTAAAATTGTGAAAGATAATACCTTCGTAAGTAAGTTTATGTACTTCCATATGTAAGTATATAAGTGTGTAGATAAATGCATGTATGCACTTAGCGAATGTTGGGCACTATGTGATCCTTTGATTTATTTTTATGAGACAAGGTTCAGTCCATCGTCTTTCACCAAACCAAATCATTGGGAAAAGGAATTGGAAAGGAGAGATTTTGAGTAATGGGGGAATTAGAGATACCCAAATGACAATCGTGTGGAGTCAGCGTGGTTCAGTGGATAGAGCACTGAGTTGCTGGCTGGATGGCCGGGGATAGATCCCCGGTGAGGTGGGGATTTTCATCACGCCACAACATCCAGACTGGCTCCCAGGCCTACTCAGCCTGCTATAAAATGAGTACCAGGATCTATCCTGGGGTCGAACCGGTCGGAGCGAGATGCTGACCACATCTCCTCCTCCTAGTGCCGGGGTCAAGAAATCGCGCGGGTTCTACCCTCCGCGAAGGCCAAAACCCACAAAGGGCTATAGTGCCAGATAAGAAGAAATGACAATCGTGTGCGGTAGGTAAGGGAAATCAGCAAATGAAAACCTCGCCCAGTTTGTCTGAGCTGGGTGTCGAACTCGCACTCAATAGTGCGAAGGAAGAAAGACGCTACTTCATCGCGTTTTGTCGGTTGTGAATGAAATTAAAAAATGTAGCATAAAGAACTATAATTACACGGTGGTTTGGAAAGCGCAGAACCCGGCCTGGGAAACTGAACATTTCAGTGAATAAAGACATTACTACATCTGTGTGATGATACCTAATCCTGTTTCGCATTATCAAGTATCAAGTTTTTGAATTTCACAAAGTCTTCTGCGGAAACAAGTTGCAGTTTGCGTTACAACAGCATTTACATATAACTTCATTTTATGTAATAACGAATAATGCTTGCTAATAAACGCGTGATACATGGATATTTTGAATCATGAATATTAATTTAAAAAACGATATAATTGCTTATTTTTAAGATATTAGTTCAGGAATAAATTTAGTGTGTGAGAAAAGATTAAGTGAAGGATGATAATTGAGTGTATAAATGTTTGATAAGATTGGATTTATTAATGAAAGAGTGATAATCTACAAAGGGAAGTATGGATGCAGTTAAAAAATGAAGGTGTGTATTGTTCGCAGAAAAAAGTTCACGCTGACATGCTTACTAAATATCATAAAACTTTCCAGTTATTGATAAGAAACGATATTGTGAAATACTTCCTTTTCCAGAAAGTCAAATTAAAAATGAAACGGTGTTTTCAATCTTTTTCCAGGAAGTAAAGTCAATATAATAATCGTGTTGAGTGGATATACGTTGATATGTGATACCAAAAGAGAAAAATTCAGTTCTACGCGAAAACATTTCTGAATTTTACATATTGTTTTGAATTAATTATGACGTTTTGATTAACATTTGTGGAGATTGAGTTATTAGCGAGCATCCGATCAAATTTAAGTCATAGATGAATTTACATTGGAACTGATAATTTTTTAAATTTAGAATCATAAATTGAGGAATTCTGATTTCAATAAACGCTTTGAACAGTTTATGTAGGTTATTCCCTAAAGGAATGCTTCATGCAGTTAATTTATTTTGGCTCTGATTAGCTTCTGTAATTCAATAACTCACAAAGTGTGCGTATTAAAAGTGCTGGATTTAAATGTAATCCTAAAATACTGTACATGGAATTATTGCTAGTTATTGTCTGAGGAATTCTACATTAAATAACCTGTTATATTTTTACACAAATATACCTAATTTTGTAAATGACAGAGTTAGCAGTACAGTGAGAAAGTATATTACGTTTTTCATTGGATATTTTTTATATTTCGATTTAATCGTGATTGGTCATGCAGTAAGACTTCAAATATTATGGGGAATGTACTAATTTTTCATTTCGAAATCTAGGATATATGCAACTATATTCCAATTTGACATTCATCATAACTACCATATACATGACTGGAGTTTCTTGTAAAGAAAAGGAATGGTATAATACCTAATAATTGATAGCAGTAATATCCTCGTATTTTCAAATCGGTAAAGAGTAACAATAATGTTCTACTTCAAGTAAAGGTATGTCCAAGCACACGTGCATTGTATGCGACGAACATATTTGGAATATTCCCATATGATAATATTAACTAAGTCATACGTTAACCAATAAGTGATCAAGACATCAATCATTCATATAAAGAAAACTTTCTATAGTGTCCTTCTTAAGAAATTATGAAAACTTGTAATAAGGGAAATGAGAAGAATAGAAGCTGCATAA
Organism: Laupala kohalensis; assembly: GCA_002313205.1. Taxonomy (NCBI): domain Eukaryota; kingdom Metazoa; phylum Arthropoda; class Insecta; order Orthoptera; family Trigonidiidae; genus Laupala; species Laupala kohalensis. Next base: position 43,024 of record NNCF01128084.1, on the reverse strand, counting down.
TTTATTCCAAGCTATAGAAATACCATGAATGATTCATTCTGTTGGCTGACCAGTAAAATGACGATTTATACATTTACGGACTCTATGCATATATGCAAATCATTTTTATTATGTTATGCATAATATTATTCCGTGTACATAAACGAGGAGACGATAATTACGGTGAGGTGGAAATGACAAGCCGGGGAATCGAACGAGGGATTCTTCTTTGGACGTAGATATCAATAAAAACCGGTTTACATATATCTTGTATGGGGACGTTACTCACGACGTCCGGAGTTTCTACTTGCCATACTAGTATTATGAATGACTCGAGAATATGAGTTGTGGTTATATTATTGTTTCATTTTAGGAAAAGATCACTCAAAGTTTTAAATGGATGAAATATATATTTAATGAAAATATTAAGTCAATATTCGCTAAATGTGTAGCGTATTGAAACTTTTATGCAATTAAATGAAATAACAAAATAAATAAATAAATTTATTGTCAACAATTTTAGAATTTTATTTATATTTACATTTTATTGTACTATTTCATAAGTTACATTTATCATACAAACACAAATAAGATTAATTATAAATAATTTGTTACTTTTAACATTTAACGGAACATCTTGATAAAACTGATAAGATAAAATTGAGTTGTATACAATAAACTAATCAACTTGGCGAAAAACTAAAAATTAAGGAGTCGTAATGTTAAACAGATTAAAAAGTATCTTGAGATTTCAAAACATTCAATAAGTTCGAATGAAAACATACATCATTACGGGTACTAATTAAAACTTTTACTTCTTTTCGTTCATTAAACTCTAAATTACAAAGATGTAATTTATATAAAATGGAATGCAGCGTTAAAGGATTCTGAAAGATATTTGTTTGTTTGAAGTTCAAAGTGTTTAGACGATGTTTAGTTTCGATGAAGTTTAGAAGAAACTGAATTTTTGGTGAATGGATGTAGGTGAAAGTGGTGACGGTTTTTCACATGGAGTGACAAGAAGATAAATGCGGACAATTGCTATGGTCGTAGTCGTGAGCGCAAAACCGCGTTGTGGGAATGTAGCGGTGCGAGGTAACAGTACGAGGAGCTTTAGTATTCTAAAAAGAGTGCGTAAAGAATTTGGCAACAATTCAGATGCCTCATTTGTTTTTGGCCTGTCTAACACGAGTTCTCGTGAATGTCCACAGGGTGTAAAATAACTCAAGAAGCAGCTTTAATGAAATTTAAAGATGGAAAATTAAATGAATTACAAACATTTTCAAATTGGATTCTTAAGTATGCCTGTCTTTCTTTACAATTGTAATGCGAGATACATACAACTTTCATACTACGATTCAACAGCAAGTTTAGTTCAAACTATTCAATTGTATGTTTCTTACCCGCGTAAGTAAAGTGAGAATGGATACACAACAGCTTATTGCAAAAAGTGTTTACAATTATATAATTACCGTTAAATGTTTTTCTTGATTACTCACCAAATTTGTAACCAATTAAGTCTCCTTCTAGATACGAAGACCCACCTAGAAAAAAAAGAGAAATTGATTGGTTACTTATGAAATTATGTAAATTCGAAATACTTTATATTAAATTTTTAAATGTCACCATAATAGAAACCGTGTTAGTATAAATGAGTGATTATATAGAGAATATAGAACCAATACTAAGCGCTCATAGAAACTATGAAAAATTCAATACAAAATCCAATGAATAATATGCTTGATAGTTTAAAACCATTACTTAACAGATGAAAATCGAACCACTTCATTGATGTAGACACATTTGAAATAATACTACAACATAAAGAAATATTTTGATAGCAAATGGTTTGCCTAAAACACATAAATCAGATGTTCCCTACTGACCATTGAAATCTTCATTTATAAATTTAACATTTTTGGAAGATTTAAAATGCTTTTTAATAAAAAAAATACAAAGGTTTTATGACAATATAGTGTTTAACAAATATGTCAATACAGTTACATGGATACTCCGAATTACTTCTATAAATTATAAGAAATATTTAAACATCTTTAAAAAATTTCACGAGTTCGTTCTTAATCTATTAAAAACAGAATTAAGTGAACAAAATTATGAGGTACAAAACTGTTTAGAATTCATTTACAACTACAACAATTTTAAATTAGACCGTTGTGTGAGGACTGTTCACTTTCCCACAAGGAGTAAAGTGTCGTTGGTTAATTTTTGAGAAAAGTGGAATGAAAATAGCAATACAACTAATATTAAAATCAACATATCCCCTATTAAAAAAATAGATCAATAAAGTTGATGGGTATCCCAGAGGAAGCTCAGTGAGTTCTTTTAGAGTTTATACTTAGTTGTTTGGAAAAAGCTTGTTTAGACAAAATTACGTTAGATTCGTAGATATATTTGGCAATGAACCATTTAACAAAAGGGATACATAATGGAACCATTCCAACAACTATTTTCTTTTAGTTAAATTCACATTGGAAATAGAAAAAATACTTTATTTCTTGGAAATTTCCCTAATACGACATGAGAATAAACTATTATTTAATTGGTATGGGAAACCTACTTATAAAGTTAAAGTGTTAAATTACTTATNTATAAGAGACAGATTTAACGGTCAGGACAATTAAATTCTCTAATGAATATTTTAGAAGTCTGAACATCAAAATTGCTATAAATAAACTTCAGGCAAATTTCTACTCCCAAAAATGTATAAAATAATGTATAAAATGCATTTTATTTCATTTACAAAATGCATTTCGTCAATACAATTGCACGAAGTCTGAAAGAATGCACCAAATAATGAAATATAGAAAGATGGATACAGAGGAAGTTTTTTAAAGGGGTATATTCATTTAAAACCCGACACATTTTGTTACAGTTCCAAACATACCGCTTATAAGAATAAATGAAAGATGTGGTGTTGTCTACTAGTAAAATATTTATTCAGATTGTACTTCCGCCAGCTTTGCTGGCATCTTCAGTTTAAAATAAAACGAAATACAAAAATATAAACAATATGTAAGAATACAAAATACAGAAATTTATTGTTAAGTTTATAAACATTTGAAATTTGTTAAAATCGTTAAGATTTGAAATTATTTGAAGTTTGTTAAAATTATAGAATTTTGAAATTAATTCAAACTAGAATCGCTTCACCGATACCCAACTATACCGCTTATAATCTTATGTATCAGTCATACGCTTTTTAACGGACGGTTTCACAATGTTACGCAATACTCAATCATCCGAAGCGTCTATAAGCCACAAACTCTGGGATTCCCCTTTTTTATTTGAAGCACGCCAACCCTACAACGGTCGGTCTGAGTCAGCAATCTAGAAGTTTCTGTCAGTAGGAGCTTTAAGAAATCACAGATAGCACTAGTATTCATATATTACGTAAATTCAATTTAAGTTGTAATAAACATAACAAATTAGAGATATTAAAGACTTTGTGCATGAAAATCTATATAAATATTGTTCCTATCACAATTTAAGTTAAAGAAAGGTATCGTGAAACCAATCAGAATATTAATTAAGTAAACATAATGAAAATGCAACAATTGAAAATACACTATTAAATCCCTAAATAAATAAATTTGTATTAATATCTAGCAAATAGATCTATAATCCATAATGTAATTTAGCATAATTATGTAACAAAGTACTAGCCTAGAATGGCAACCTTGTAGAAAGGGTGGTTGTAATAGCGAAATCTTCGCACCAATAGCGTCTCTACTCGTCAGACTTCGAGGAGAGAAGTCGTGTTACGATGTGTAGCTCTTCACCTCGGCATGAGAACAGTGAAATACTCATTTATGAGTTTTTAAAGGAAGAGTGATATTTAGAAGGAAGTTTATAAAGTTATTAAGATGCAACTAAGAACAGTGAATTATTGTTTTGGTAAGTTTATATAAAAGTGTGATATATAGAAAGAAAGGTATAAAGTTATTGAGAGACAAATAAAACTAGTAAATTGAAGTAAAGAATAAGTAGATTCCACATCTCATGTTCTGCTATTATCTGGGTCAAGAAACTGCCCGACGACCATAAAGAAGACGATACAGGTTTGGCCAACAATTGCTATTCAAAGCCATCNAACGTGCTAATTTATTAAATATTTGATCAAATCTAAAGAAAAGGTTGGTAATTATTCGTGCATTAATGAGAATAGTTACCAACAAAGATTGGAAAACATAATGTATTTTTCTTCCAATTATTTATGTGTTCATGCTTAACCAGAGTCAATTGTAATTGTACAGTCTATTTTTCAGCTCTCACAATATTCATTTGTAGCAGGTAATTTATTGTTCATTTTGTATTAAATTTGTTGTTTATTTTAAAGCATTTTCTTTATGTCTACCTTTTAAGGTAGTGGTCCTCCGGAAACTTAATTTATCTTCCATCCCAATTATACGGAATTTTTGCTAGCGTTATAGAGCTACTCGACAATATTAACGAGGCAATTCACACCACATTTAAAACATTATAAATTTAAGAACCGAATCGGATAAATAGTCATAAATAAGTGATTTATATCATGTAAATTACATTATGTTGGTGTAATTCTTAGGAATGTTACGTTAAATTATCGTTATAAATATTTGCGTAAAGTAGAGGGAAATTAGACATAAAAAGCCAAA
>NNCF01128084.1:13187-35590 GCA_002313205.1 Laupala kohalensis | reverse complement strand
TTTGCGTTCACTTCTTCCTGTGAAGTGATGTATTTGAAGCCAAACTATTTTATTTTTTTATCGAATATTCAGAGATTTAAATATTTATTTAAATTAGCGTAAAAATATATTTTTTCCATCACCAGAGGGAAATTACATGACACAAAACCATGTATGTGATTTGATGACGTCTGATATACCGATTGGAGAATACGTGGCAAATGCAGTCATGTAATAAGTACAAGTACAGAAAGTATTTGCAACAATTACGGTTACCTTACATGCAAGCAAAACTCAATTTGTAATTAAATATGTTTGAACTTGTGCTTAATTTGTGCTTAAAAGACAATATACGGGGAAAGAATAGAAGAAAGTGTTATCATAGTCAAAAGTTCAATGTCAACTGGAAAACATAACTCAAATGAAATTGTGTAGACTGCTAGATTATTGTAAATACTTTTAAATATACATTTAATAAAATTGAAACATATTTATACGTTTTTTCTTTTAAAAAAATGTGAAAAACGTGCTCACTAGTGTAACAAAAATGGGTGCGACCACTCGAGAGATGTGAGATTCAATATAAATTTTATTAATATTACTAATAAGTTAGTTTATTATACTGTATAATTTTACTGATTAGTTTATTGTTATTTTGTTATTGAACAATAGTTTCAAGATTGAATTCAATATATAAAAAACAATTTACACCAAAATTATTAGAACACACTATGTGCATCCCTATTCGCATATAGAGTAAATTTTAAATGATATATGATACGCCAGATGTAAAAAGTATTGGTTTTATAGAGTTATTTTTATCTAACGTTAACAGCCCAGTAAGTGTCACAATTCATTAAAAAATTAAGTACTAATAATAATAATTGTGATTATTATATACACTCTGGCATATAAGCGAGCTTAAATTCGAAGAATAATTAAAAATACGATTTTGGCATATATTTTATTGTAATAAATATATTAAATCGTTTTCAGTTAAAATATTCTTGTTGCACAAATTATAATTCCCGAAATATTATCCTCTATCTTTCCTATGAATGTTAAAACCATTATAAAATATAAAACAATGGAACGAGCAAGAGGAAAGTAACTGGACGTGTTTTCCCTATAAATGACATAGCACATGAATTAAGAAAAACAGATTTTTATTTCTTAAATATTACTTCACTTCTTGTAACACAAATAATGTTTAAAAATGTACTAGCAAGGCAAAGAATTTCTGTCATTCTCCATGTTTCGGTAAGTTCCTATAATTATTGTGAATAGCTCAAAATATTTTAAATAATCTTCAAAATTAAATTTCACTTATTATTACAGAGTACGAAAATTAATGTCATAAGTTAAAAGTTTGAAAAATTGAAGTTCTGAAAATGAATTTTTTGTGTACATGGAAACTACAATAACGTGATGAGATTTATTCTCTTGAATAACTCTAATTGTATCATAGTTTACAAATAAATATTATTATAATCATAGAATTAAATAGTTCTACCTTGTAAAGATAATTCAAGTAATATAAACATGTAGAAAGAAAGTGATTGGCAATTCATGTTCGCATATTGCGGATTTTTAAAGCATGCTTATGCATAATAATAAGTTGATAGGTTTTTTAGGGGTTGACTGTATTTGTTTTGTGGTAAGTAGAGTAACCTAGTGTTCCGGTTTATTCTGCAATACGTTCAATGTTTCTCCGGGAGAAATACAACTCTACGAAGCCTCTTATCACACATTCGTGAAGCCTACGGAGCGGGGTCGTCGTCTATCTTTCTGTCTTTTCTTAGTTCCTTTTAGAGCGGTCACGTTGTCGCGTCTGAATATGAAGTAGACGGAGTCTGCGTCGCACCATTATTCACTCCGGCGCTGGATGCCATGCGTTTGCTGCGATCCTGGAGGGAGACGTGGGACGCTCTGCACCAAGAAGGAATCGGGGTGTGTGAAAAGCGATGAAAGGCACTCAGACGTCATAAAAGGTTAAATTTTTTAACACTTATGAAATTGAGTTTATATGCTACCCCATAGTGTGTCCGTCATTTGTTAATATAGAATGTTCACTTTATAGAAGAATATAACTCGCCTACTGTTTATTTGACACCTGTACAGACACATAATTGAAGGTTCAGTAATTTACTATTGATTATTTCTAATTTTGTTGTATTAAATCATTAATGTGTCCATATAAACAATATAGAGGCAAAAGAGAACATTATAGAGAAAATATAATAATTAATACTCTTAAAAGTATTCAAAATATTTTTAAATGTAATATCTAGTTTATTTTTGTAATTCAAATACTGATTATTGAAATAAGTTGTATTTAAAATTTTTAGATACGGAAGATAGGAGCAAAGACAAGTAAATGGGTCATTCATTCCTAATAATTTTTAGGGGATATCCTATTAGGAAACGAAATGTAATTTAATAACTGTGTTTATTATGGCTTGGTAAAATACCATTTGTTGCCATTAACTTACTCCCCCATTCTTCACGTATATTTTAATTAGTAAACTAATAACTAAACTTTTTCCTTTTTCCCTTAACATGCAATTGTAATTTCTCCAATGTTTAATTCTAATACATGTTACTTGTACTTACTATAAGTACTGAGAACTCAGTAGTGAGAACACATCGCCATCATTTATGGTACCAGTATCTTCCGTTCTTGTGGCTATGCGAAAATTCAGTGAAAAGAAACAACTTTTAAATTATTTTTTTCTTTAATCGTCGTCCATTTCATTTTATTCTGGAATCGATTTCGTTTAATTTTCATATTTCTATCTCTGAATATGACATAGCACTGAGAATAAATAGAATTCGAATTAAATTTCCCATCTCGTTCATTTTTGGAAGTTCTTCGTAACCAAGTTTGTAATAATTTTTTGTTGTTCAAAAATTCCTGATTACAATTTTGTGTCACAAAGTTGTATTCTGAAAGTAAGAAAATAGGATCCAACAGTGTTAAATGTATTTCTGAGTATTCAGTTACTAAATGCATTTCATATCTGACTCTCGAGAGTGACCTATATGTTCTCAGTCATAGACACCTTCTGCATCCAGGTCACAACGTTGCTCAGTAGCTACTTCATTAAAACACTCCCTCTTCAGCAAAGTTGTAAAGAGCAAGCGTGCGTGAGGAGCTTGCAAGAAGGAATATAGCAGAAAGGAACCATTAAGTTAGGCAATATCATTAAGGAAATGGTGCTCACTTAGCGAAGATTTGCTTCACCAAACGAACTCCTCTTTAATGCTCTATGAATTGTGTTAATTTCGTTCTAGTTTTCTTCTCCCCACATTTGAAACTCATTTACAGCATCAGTTGTAAATTGGATTTAAAATGTGTGTGTAAGACACAGAAAACGAGTATAGGATTCCTCCAAATGTTTAAAGTCTGTTTTACCTTANCCGAAGGAAAACCGGAGAAAAACCCGGGCCAGGATGGTTTTTTTAATGAAATTTTCGATTTTCGTTTTTTTAATGAAATTTTAGATTCTTAATCTAAAAGTTTTTTTAATGAAATTTGTATTTTGTCAATTCTTTTATAATATGAGTGTTTTAGTAAATGCAATTTGGTATTTAAGGGTCATCAGAATGTTCGAAATTCCATATTTTTTCATATAGTAATACGTTATCTCAGGATTTCAATGTTGTTCATAAAAACACGTGAACAAGCAAACAAACAAGTAGACAAGTGTCCCATACTCTAATACATAAATGTACCAAAATTGAGTTTCTTTTCTACGTAATTGGATGAAACAAATCACTTAAATGAGGAATAATACTTTAGGTTATGACAAGATGTGTTGAGGGTTTACTTGTGCTCCATCTTTTACCTTTCTCTTTTCGCAACTTTTAAAATTACACGCTTTTGCACGCAAATCTGCCACGATGAGAAGGAAAAGATGTTACTCCACGCAATTTTTTTTTTTTTTGGACAATGCCTGCTCTGGCGCGTCGGACAAAGATAGAAATCCTTAAACATGCCTTTCTTTAATTTGAGTAAGACTTTATTTGATATAGGGGAGTGAGCGCAAATCCCACGTTTGATCTCACTTAAAATACAATATACGAACGCACGCATATACCTCGTGTTATCATTTTGATTTATATACATGAAGTTAAACTTATGTATTATTTACATTTGAGAACTTTATTTGGAAGTGAACATTCAATTAAAATGTCTGTGTTGGATACTTGTTTGTCATGAGGCAAAGGAAGTGTTTCCAAAAGATGGTGAGTGAACTATTAATGTTATATGTTACGATTGTATACAATATATATGTACTATATAAAATTTAATTTCAATTTTACAAACAAAAACTAAATAGCTAATTCAACAATACATATGTTACAAAATAAATATTTAACTTGTTGAATATTGTTGTGCGGCTAAAACAACAAGGAAATGGTAAACGAAACAAATACATATTTTATTATTTGATTTCTTATGTAGAGATCTAAATAAATTTCTCAAATAATATATGTTTTTCCTCTTACATTTTACACATTTACTTACTCAGAATTAATTATTTCAAATATTATTACCTTAATGAAAGGGAACTATGAGTAAGATGCGATTATTGAATATGTTGTAACACATTGAAATATTCACACAACACATTACTCAATATTTAATTGTTTTATTACATAAAAAATGTATTCTAGCATATTGAAATTCTGTTACCATAAAAGCATTTTACTGAGATCAAACATGAAGTTTGCGCTCACCCATCTATGGAGAGTTGTACTTTGAGTGTCTTTGCGTCAATTAGTTGGGCCTATTGTGAACGTGAACGACGAAAAACAAAATAAAAATGGATGAATCTCATTCATTGTTAGTCTAAGATTTAAATATGAGAATTATAATGCTGCATTGTATATGATCACATATCGTGTTTACATTATTAATGTTAAATATGAAACAGTGAATCTAGTAGTGTAATGGAAGTGATATACTATTCAGATTATAGAATTGTCATACTAAATAAAGTGAACGTTTATACCATCATATGCATTGAATTTTCTAGTAGCCACAAATTACAGTATGCATCAATTGAAATTTTTATGCCCAAGTATGAAAGATAAAATCTAAAACAAGAGAAATATTGTGCAGAGCATGAGGAAAAGGCAATTAAAATTGAGTTTTAATTTCATATCCTTGGTTATTCCGCTTCCTACTGATTCCTTTTGAGAGAGCGTGTATCCTTTTGTGATTGTGGGTGACATATGCTGCCTTCAGAGAACGCGAAAAAAAAGTATTTGAACGCTGTATTCCACTTTACTTGAGTGGCGTTGGATTCATTACGCTGAAGCTCTGTCACGTAGCTCATCCCTCTCACTCAACATGTCATCCTCACCTGTACATAATTTATACTGTTTCTCTGCCTCTGACTGAAGCAATGTTATTTTATTGATCTCTACTCATAGCTAATCCTCGAGTCATTTGTATTATAATAATAAATTTAATAATAAATTTATTGTCAAAAAACAGTGCAGACTGCGTATGACCACGTGGAGGACAATAAACTAATTTACTCTCCGGAAGCAAGCAAGGGACCATCCCATCAATTCCGATCAAGGGCCCTAAGGCAGAGGCGGATTCAAAAATTTCAGCAAAAGTTCCTAGATAAGATAAAAAGTTAGCTGCGAGTTATAATACATATATAATGTCAATATGTTTGTAATTTAACGCAAATATGTTTGTAAATTTACATGTAAAAGTTATTATCGAACTATAGATTATTCTGAGTATATTTTTTTAAAAATCATAAGAGTTGAAAAAAACACTAAATTCACGATTTATTGTTACAATAAACACGCCCCTAGACAAAGCCTAGAGAACCTTTATAAGAAATCCGCCTCTACCCGAAGGAAAAACGGAGAAAAACCCGGACCAGGATGGGTTTTATACATTCTTCTATTTCATTCTTGTGTTTACACTTCACATAGTATGGTCCTATTTCTCGCTACTCTATCCTCACTGAATTGAATATCCTACGTTTAATTTTATTAGAGCTATTAAACTCATAAGCACAACCACTGGATCAATTATGTTCTCTAAGTAGCTGATTCTACTCAGTGTCACCTAGAAATTCGTTATTTTCTGTCCTCCAACCTATGTAATATCAACGACGAACAGTCAAGTTCTATTTCCCACAAAGGATGAAATAAAATGATAAAGTCAATATACATAAAAGTTGATCTCTTTCCACCTTTACAATTACTGACGCAAATGAACCTTTGTATAAAAACCATAGTTGATTTACCGATTTGAAAATGGGCTTAATACGTCGCTGAAATACGTGCACTTTTGGTTCACCAACTTTAACGAGAACATTATCTCAAGCAAGTTGACGTAGAAAATGTTTACGAAATAGAACGAATTTAATAAAATAGGACTTCGTAAACAAGTTCTTAGGAAGGACTTAGACTCATAATTACGAATACGGTGCTACAGTTCCTTGTCACAACGAATGCTTATGTCGAATAATGATGTCGTCACGAATAAATAACAAAAACTTGAGGAACCCGCGTGAAATTCAGATACGCCGGAGAATGGAGTTGTTAGCTCAGCACCATCGATTCAGCTCAACACAATACGCAAATGATGTTTCCGCATTGATTTTGTACTTCACATATTTGTACACATTCTTTATAGATAATTGTATGCATATAAAAGCCTGAAGTTAAATATTACCGGTTGCACCAGAATTAAAGCTAAATTTTGGTATAAAACTTGTTTATTTAAAAAACAACCGAAGGAATTAAAATGTGATTTTTTTTTCTTTTTATACTGAGCTATAGTTAATATATTGAGGTCTCAGGTCTATATATAGTTTGATTTGTCTTATCTGTAAACACATCAACACCAGTTAGTATTTCTTTCCTTAAGTAATTTAAATGCGAAACTCCTTTTACAATATCGTATTTACTGCCATTGTTAAATTCTGTCTGTTCCACACAGGCAGAACTGTTTAGTTAGAGCCTTCCAAGCCAAACCTACTTCTATTGAATACACATATACCTCTGCCTCCACTTCCCTACAAAGTCGTGTCTGCTAATGAATGTTGCTGCGGACGACATCCGGGACGCAGTAAGCTGGTTTCTGAATGCGCTCCAATTAAGAGCTATGAATTTCACAACCTCCTCGTGCTCTAATTGACAGAGGTTTGGAACTAGGTGTAGGAGCTGACCGGTACAGATTTACCGAAGCGAGTGTGACAAAATAATCGTGTTCTGAGATTTAGGAGTCTCACGGAAACAAGTACGAATTCATTTATTTCGTTTATGACTCATTATTTTCATTCATTTGTTTCTGATTGAAGGTAGGAACAATGTAAATCGTAATTTTTTTAAAAATTCAGAATAATATTAAAAGTATTTATATAACAAGTTCCTGTTTCCGCAAACAATAATACATTTACATTTTTTAAAACAATGATACATTTACATATTTACAAAATCAATATACATTTGATTCAACGAGTAAATGAAAATATTGTAATGGGAAATGTGTGGAACCCCAGGTTGGGTTCAAATTAATGATACCTTAAATAAATTCATAAGTTTAGTTTCTATAACAGTAATAATTGTTATTTCATCAACATACACTGCTTATTACCCAATTTATGTATAGATATATTAAATTAAAGATTGGTTGTAATTTTTCTTTACTTATTATTTCACGTGTTTCAAACTATTATTATATTATTTCACATATGTTGTATTATGTTTTCAGTTTATTTTTCTTATCATATTAGTCTTCTTTAGATAAGCCCATAAATATTTCAGAGATGTTCCCACGTATTAAATCTATGTAGTTCATGGTTTGTTCAGTTTCTATTCTGCATTCCACGCCTATGTAGAATCAGGGGTTATTAAATTTTGTTCGTTCTATAAAAATTTAAACTTGTTTCTGTAATCAGAATCAATTTTCTTTAAACTGGGTGACATATACATGAACTTACAACCGTGTAATAATACGATAGAATGGTTGAAATAATATAATTGTTTTAGTATTAACATAATTTAGGCGATACAGATGTTTGCACTAAGTTTACTATTCATTTTATGAACAGTGAAAATATATTTTAAGTTGTTAATTTTACAAATTATCGGTTTACTAATATGAAACACTATTTGTCGTGACGTGAGAAATTTGTTCTTAAAAATATATTGCAGTCTAGCATATCTCCTCTACTACCTCTCTCAATGGCTTGAGATCCGCCAAAAGACATGCACTAAAATAAATAAATAAATAAATAAAATATTGCCCAATTTTTTTAACACCGACAGTATGTCTTTCGTTTATTTTTACCGATTGCCGTGATAAAGTTGTAGCATCTATTCTCTCTGTGCACTGCTAAGTTCCATGCTCAGCCAAACTATGTGAGGTTTATACCTGGGGCCTCCCTCACCATCTACACACCAATTGGTGCCATAGATTCCCCGCCAACGTGAACTTCACCCAAAATCCTGTGGCAGTTGAGAGAGCAGTCCTGATGGTCTAAACTTAGCAACATCATGACGATATAAATAAAAAATATAAAATAAATAAAAAGGGAAATTATTACCAAAGAACGAGAGTAACGTCCGCTCAGAAACGAAAACCGGAACGAGTATTATAATAATATTTTAATTGAAATGAGCCCGTTAAATCACGCTTTAAAGTTGTGTTTCTACTTAACATATACTGTAACAATTTCACGTCATGTGAATAAACACTGTTTGTACTTATCATCTGTTGAATTGGAGATTTATTTTACGTAATACTTGAAATCTCCACATTCAATCACATTTCATTTCTCCATGAATTGCTTCATTGTACACAGAGAGATAACAAACAGTTCCAGAGGCTGGAGCAAAAGAGAATACGCTACTAAACGCTTGGGATTTCCTTCGGTCCACCTGAATTGGACCAATTTTTGTCGTTAGAAATCCAGTGATATTTTTTTCATCGTGACGACGAATCTCTGGGGAAATCTAAAAACTCTCTATGACTCTGTCAGCTTTGGGATGTGAGTTGCTTACTGGACATGACGCAATCAGAAGATGTTTTTAATTAGTACATTCTTTCACCTACTATCATATTGTACCTAAAATTATAATTTACAGAATCTTGGGTCGCTTCAGTAATATAATTTTTTCAAGGTATTCAAACATCCTATCACAACAGAATATAATATTTAAAACAGTAATAAATTTACTTGACCGTCTGTTTCCATAGTTTGTATTACTAGTTCCATAGTAATTTCTTTAAAACGAGAACGAGAGATATTGGATATTGAAATTTCATAACGATAGTCTGAGGGTTGTTATAGTGTCTGGGCGTTAAGATAGAATGTTAAATTTGTATGCTAAGAATAGGCACTGTTCCTATTTAATCTGTCAATGTTCGACAATTTATCAATAGAGCCCCTTAACTGACCTCTATAGTCTCCGTTGTTGTAATTCTGCTCAGGACTATTTCTGAGTTAAACTTCATGTCTAGTTGTCTATGGCAACTACAAGCGCTAGTCGTCCTACTCCTCTATTTCCGCTTCTGCTCCACCCAACTTTCCACAAATCCCTTCTAACTCACACGCAGCTTTCTCATCCCGTTCCTTCTAATTGGCAAACGTTTTGCTTGCGAGTTCAAGTCGCCACCACGCCGTTCGTCTCGCGCTTGCAAGAACTTGAGCTCGGGGTCAGACTGCAAATGCGGGAGTACGTGCTATCTCGCCTTCTCCGCCACTCTTGCAAGATATTTGGTCCTCGAAAAAAGGTTTTCACCTATGTTTTCTAATAATCCGAATCTTTTATAAATCTTTTAATTAACCTTATTTGTCACTAAAAGTCTGTACTTAAGTTCTTCGTGCTTAGAAGCAATGAAATGAAAGTAGATGGAGTTATATCGTTGGCACTCACAGAACCAATAAGAAAGGATCGTGTCGTTTACACACACGGTTTCTGGCAACCATTAGAACTCGCACAACGTAACTTCTGCACTGGATGTCGAACTGAAAGTGAGGGCGTGGGGGTGAAAATGAATGTTATTTAGAAAACATTGCTTTTTTTATTGCGAGAACCAATCCGAGGTCTTCAGGGTTTCTTCCCCGGCCACTGAAATACGGCAAGGGCGTTGAATGAGCAGTAAAACCGTTTTTGTGGAAACAGCGACCATCGCATCCCATTAGTGCTGCAATTTCGTATTCCCGAGCCGTAGTTTTCAGGTTTGTTAGTAGCTGTGCTGCGAGAGCGGGAGTAATGCTGCGCGTGTTGTACCGCGCAGTGTTTGCTTTGAACCAGGTTCGGGAGTAGGATTAATCCGTATTTATTATATTTATATTTTATTTCATTATGTATGGCGAGGTTCCGAACGTATCTGCTCTTCTACCTTATCCATGATTAGGGTTCGAGAATTGGGGGAGAGAGATAATGAGTTCCCAGGTACTTAAGTGTACCAAACCAACGTTCGTTTGGAAAGATGAGAGGAAACCCTATAGAACGCGCGGAGAAAGAATAGTAACGGAATGTAACTAATGGAGCGGAAGCGCTGCGATGTCATATTTCTGCTGCTTTGTGTAGCTCCCCCGATTCCGTGGCATCCAGGTAAAAACTACAATAATCATGGAAGAGCTAAATTTAGGCAGTATTTTTGCGGTGAAATGTTAGATAAAAAGCCTCCTGTCAGTCACAATTGTCATATCAATTACTGTCGGTTATCGATTACTCATCGTCTGCTGCAGGCGGAAGCATTCAAACTCACGAAGAACTGTTCACACTTGTAAAACACTCACATATCTACAGCGAGAGGAAGAATCGGTAATCTCGCTATGCCGGCATTGACGACTTGACTTTCTCGTGGTCTTTAGACTCCTCCCTTGTTACTATTCTTTCGCCACGAGTACTGTAGATAAACAGCTTGCTGAGAACGGCTGAGAGCAGTATCGAAACTTCTGCGCTCCCTCGGAGCACGATTAAAACACTACACCATCGTTCAGCAGATGTACGAATTGACAACACTTTTTTTTTTCACTACTTATTTCGTGCCACTGCATGTCGAGCAAATTTTCCTTTTCGTTTTAATCTTCTCACACCCTTTTATCTCTATATGTAATCAAACCCTCACACATCTCTCCTGCCTTTGTCTGCCCTCAGATCCCTTACCACAAACTAAATTTAAACTTAACCACTCTCCCTATACGTCCTTCTTATCTTCACGAACGTGCAGGGGATTCAGTCCCAGTTAATTGAAATCACGTCAGGAAAACACGACATGGAGACGTCTACAGCAGAGACGAATAAATCCGCTTTCGAACACATGCACTAAAAACTCGAAGGTGCTTCGAGAGGTTTTCGATGTTTGTTCAAATGATAAATATTTGGGAAGCTTTTGTTTAGTTTTGTGACTATAAAAGCGTTAGTCCCGTTAGAGAAGGATACCTGTTAATGGACTGAACAAAAAGTTCGAATATATAAACGGACATGTCCCAGAAAATTTACATCCAACGAAAGCACTCTTGCATTTGCCTAGAATGTACTTCAATGAAAAAACAAAAGAGTTAAAAGTCATAGAGTTTTCATTTTTATTCAATATCATTTTAACTTGCGTGGTTTTATTTTATGTGAGAAATTAAGTTTACATTTAAACATAATTATGTATTCATAATTTCAACTAATTATGGATTAATCTATTATTTTCTTTCCTTAATATTTTTATTACTCAAAAGTTTCTGAAATCTATATATTTCTAAAACTGTACTTCCCTTGCAATCGACACAATTGTAATTTCTGAAACTGCGCGTGTGTAAACACTTCTGCCTCTTAAGAAAATGTTCATTGGAACACGAAATTTGACATATAGCAATACCCATTTAGGAAAACTTACACGACGAACTGTCACAGCCAACTGATGGAGAGCTGAAGAAAACCTACTTAGTGGTAGGCTGTTTATTGAAGCAGCGTGATGAAGTCATCTCAGAGCAAGTGGAGGATTAATTAAAATCAAACAAAAGATGTAATTAAATTGGAAAAGTCTGAGCGTCAGCTCTCCACGTGGTAGTTGCGTCAAATGGGATCAACAACGGAAGAGGACACAATCTCGGAATCAAAGTGTCAAATCAAATATCAAAGAAAACGGAGGAACGTAGAGGAAAAATATGTTTTTCATTAAAGGAGATGACGAATATTAATCAGTAAAGAATATATGAAATTATTTACCAGAAATAATACGAGAAAAGATAATGAAAAAATATTCCATTGAGCAACTTATTTTTAAACAAAAATTAATTGAAGTTAAGTACCCGTATTGTATGATACTCTCCAAATTCAACAAATTATAAAATTGTACAAAATCCGATGATGTGTAAAATTTTATGTGACTTATCTACAAAATGGATATATTCGCTTTATTATAATGAAAATAAAGAAATATAACATTTGAAACGTCATTATAATTGTGGTTTAAAGTTTGTCGTAATATGTCAGAAAATGTGTGTTTTATACGTAATATTCAAATTTCAACATCTGTGAATTATATGCTTTATTTTCATGAAATGATATTTAGGGTTAGAATAATATTTAAATAAGTAAATTGGTATTTTAAGATCTAACTAAAAAATTAATATTACAAAAACAACAAAAATTATAATATTAAAACCAAAATATGTGACCTTCGATTTTCTTTGATAAATAAAGTAAAATATAATAGTAACATAATAAACAAACGTTACGTGGATTGAGATTCATAAATAAAGAACAAATGAATTATTTTCCATTATACATCAAGCAGGAGCAGCTGGAAATATGAAATAATCACAATGATTTTTATTCCACCATTCCAGAAATCATTTTAGTGATTCGGTCTTAAAAACTACATATAAAAGTATTATAATTGCAATTTTGAGTGCCTATTTCTTCAAAATAATATTTAAAATATTCATTTTCAAATTCTTCATATTTTACTTGCTGACTTGCAAAACATAGTATTTATAATATTTAAAATCAATGATTCTTTGAATTATTATAAAAATATATTCACGGATGTTACTAGACGCGTTTTTCCACCGATAGTCAAAACCAGCAGAGTGGAGAGAGTAGCTTCGAAACTTTCAAATTATATATTATAAAATGATTTTTATTCCACCATTCCAGAAATATATATAAAACAAAACTTTGGTGAAAGTACCCCTGGGAAAGGTCCAAATATTGGTCTGAAAGGCACTTACAAGAGATTAGCGTTTCGGTTAAGTCTTGAACTAATAAACGATGGCAAAATACAATATCCGACCAAGAAAACGACAACATTGACGTTTACGAGTCCTAAAACCCCACAAAAAACAACCCTTTTCATGTTTTTCTGTACTATATAGGTGCTACATTCGATTCCACATACGGAAACGAAATGAAGACTGAGACCGTTAATGCATACGAAACCTGAGGTAATGTTGTTTCATAAACCTTGCAGAGTTTCCGTGCAGCTAAAATCAATGTGTTACGATTCCGCGGAGATGTATGCATGGGAGCTGTTTGGGAAGCACATGTGTGTAAATTAGAGTATGGCCTGCTGAGCGAGATTGCAACCAGTGAACGCCCATTAACACGAGGTTCGGCGGTGCTTGGCTCAATTAAGGGATTTGATTTGGACGCGACTGATGTTCGAGCGGGCTTATATCTTGTTTTAACCCCTTTCACGGGAATCCATTTTGAGGAGCGTGAATCGCAATGGGATCAAAGTGTTGAGGCTGTAGTATTTGACTTTGTTTCCATTTACTTTTTATCATTAATTACCCAACATTAGATTTGAATTAGAACCAACACATTGAAAAATTACATGACGATCATTCCCTCAGGAGTAATGATAATGAGCAATAAAAACAATTTAGTGCTCTTCAGAGACAAACGGCACTAGCAGCTCGATTTGGTGTGTTATAGAAATCAGGGGAAGAGAACGTTTGTTCACGGCCAATAAAGCTGTACGTTGGCTCCCTCCCAAAGACCATTGTTCAGGGATTTGCGATTACGTTGCATTCACTTCTAGACCTTTGTCATGTATCCGCTTTTCGTTTACGCTCTCGTACTTTCTGTGTGGCGTTAACAAAACCGCTGACCTATACTAGTTACCTAGTTCCCACTATTTCTCATTACATTTGGTTATAATTCACTTCTCCCTTTTCATTGTTCATACCACAGTGAATAGATTAAGGTGTGATTACTCTAAAGAAAAATTGCGATTCTCAATAATTTTCGGCTATGCCATTGGATTTCAAGAATATAACTATTATTAATAATTTTCTTTTACTATATTACATCTTATTGTATAATTTCCTTTTAATATATTTTGAACAGTTTTCAATACGAAATCGAGATTGGAAGAGAGTTTGAGACCAGCTGATGACTATTATTAAATGGCATTATTGTTAAAAGGAAGAGAAAAATAATTGAAAAATTGATGTGAGAGCCGATTCCAAAATATCGAATGCCAGATAATAACTTTTATAATATAATAATAATAATTTATGTTATCGAAACCTCTAATTTTATGAGGTGGAAAGAAGTGTGACTCTGATTCCCGGGAGTTAAAAATCATAGCTAATGAATTCACTAAAATTGTCGATTTATATTTAAAATTGTTTATTTACCTATAATTAAATATAATGATTGATGTAAACTTATTTGAGGTATTGGAATGAACATAAAAGCGTAGAATCTAAATTAAACTAGAGATCATATTCAAAATTTGATTATACTATGAATCGTTCAAATACTCTAATGAGAGTAATCGTTTTTTTACTATAGTATACATGACGTTGCATGAGAGTCGAACTAGATAAACTCTGATAAAAATTTGTTTGTGCGTATCATGGGAAACAGGTTTTCTTATTGGTGGTCATTTTTCAATATCATGTGTCAATATTGTACATTTCTTTCCGGCCAATTCATATTTTATTTCACTTTTATTATGATAAAAACAATTAGGGCTACTTTACGTGTCTAACAAGTAAAACCAGTTCGTCCGAGTCAACAATTCATTCAAGTTTTCAAAACACCCTTATGTCAACAATCTTGAATACTACCTTTACAACTAGATCTTTTAGCAACAGCTTCATTATGGGATTATAGAATTAGAATACATTACACTTAGAATTTGTATGAAATTTACGTTGGCGCAATTAGACCTGCATTTAACTCAAGTAAAAATAATAAATGTTCCTAAACTAGCCTCTCAGAATCAAGTAAATGGGAAATCTAAAATGAAGTTGAAGATGATTCCTGACCGAAAATGTGTGATAAATATGTAACAGAGTTAATTCTGATAAATAATTAATGTGGCTAAATAATGAATGAATGAATGACAAAAATTTATGAATAATATTAAAATCTCTTCAATTTTTTTTTCTTTCCGCTCGCTAATACTTTCATTAATTTTTTCACTTATTAGTTTCATAATATTCTTCCTTCGGACTAATTAATTGAAAACTCTTTCCTTTCGGTCGAGTAAGGTCTTTTAAATGCTCATCTAATCCGATGAGAACGCGTGGGCTCAGAGTGGTGTGGTCGGTGCCAGAGCTGCAATCTTCAATTTCCCGCGATATAAGAAAGCCTGATATTATCTTTTCGTATACTACCTTCTATCTCAATTTTACCTTTTTCCGCTTCAGAAAAGTCCTACTTCTTTTCAAAACTAAATGATATATCCATACTCTCCATATTGATGTAATCATTTTACATTGACGTAATCACTTCACATAGACGATATCTCGTACCATTTGACCTTTTTTTTTCTTTCTATATTCCTCTGGCAACACAATTGCTTTTCATTTCTGTGAAATATACATTTTAATCACGAATTTGATGTATTATTAAGTAAATATATTGTCATTTTTATTCAAATTAAAATAACGTCGAAAATCGATATTTCTTTCTACAAGCTCGTAATCAAGTTCCTTATTAATAAACAAACACCGCTTCTTGTTTCAAGTCAAACTGAACTCTTCTATATTTCATATGAAACCTTTATAGGTGTAACCTTAGATAATAACGATGACTGGTATTCTGTGAGTTGCACTGGTGGAGTTTTGAAATTATTCCATGTAGGTCTAGGAAAGTTCCGGCCATTGATTTTGCCAATTTTAAGCAACCAGTATGGAAGCCGATGAATGAACTATAGGTATGTTTTTTACAAAGATATGCTGGGTAGTGGTTTAAAGATGATGTGCATTTGAGTGTAATATAAAACATGATAATAATAGTAAATTTTTGTAGAAAAGGCTTTTACAAGCTGCTTATGACCACTTGGAGAATAATAAACTAATTTATTTTCCGGAAAGAAGAAAGGGACCTTCCCATTAATTCCAATCGAGAGTCCTAAGGCAGAGACAGATTTAACATATCAGCACACTCCTAAGATAAGAATAAAAGTAATTCGATTCGTGTCATAATATTAACAAAATGCCAACAAATTTGTATTTATTAAAATATAAAATAATTATTTCACACGAAGGTACGTTATTCGGAAAACAGCATCTTTAAATCATAACTATTAAAATTTTCAATTCGAAATGTATTATTTCAATATACGCCACCCCTAGGCAAAAGCCTAGTATAAAAAATGCCTCCATTTGTACTAAAAGCAGAGACAAACCCGGTCCAGGATGCGGCTAGAGAATTGATGTACACATCCGTGCCAAGGTTGAGTACTGATAAAACTTAACCTACATGAACAATAATACACAATGCAAGTAGACAGGAAAATAGTTTTAAAACTGTTATCAGTTATTTTAAAAGTACTACAGCAATGGCGTGATAAAGAACAAAATGAATTGAACTTTTAATAAAATCAATAAATTCTTTTAAATTGTAGAAGCACTGGTGCAGTAGGTATAATTTAACCGAGGATTTGAAGAGATTCAATTTAATAATTTTCTATATCTTTGGAGAAGGAATTAAGCGATTGCTGAATGATATGGCCCTTTTTCTGAACGTCATTTCTAGCATTGCAGATACTAGCTGCGTCACGTAATCCACACCTTATTTTCACCTCGTGCTCTCTTTAACATTTCTAGGGCCTCCTCTTCCGCGCCTGGCTTTACACTGTCCAGGGAAAAAGTGATGCTCGGCGGGTTCACCCCTTTGAACGCTGCTAGGTTCGTCGCTTTAAGTCCGCCCCGAAATACGATTCAAAACGACGACACGTACGCAACGAAATTAAAAGAGGAAGAAGGATGAGAGTATAGACTTCGTTATCCTGGATGATGTAACTACTCCGAATGCATCTCAGAGTAAAAGGTTCGAGATGCCATTTATTGATCAACGATGCCGCAGCATTTTTAGTCCAGGATGTAGGCCGGAACTTTCCTAGACCTACATGGAATAATTTCAAAACTCCACCAGTTCAACTCACAGAATACCAGTCATCGTCATTATCTAAGGCCACACTTATAAAGGTTTCATATGAAATATAGAAGAGTTCAGTTTGACTTGAAACAAGAAGCGGTGTTTGTTTATTAATAAGGAACTTGATTACGATCTTGTAGAAAGAAATCTCGATTTTCGACGTTATTTTAATTTGAATAAAAATGACAATATATTTACTTAATAATACATCAAATTCGTGATTAAAATGTATATTTCACAGAAATGAAAAGCAATTGTGTTGCCAGAGGAATATAGAAAGAAAAAAAGGTCAAATGGTACGAGATATCGTCAATGTTTTTTTATAGAACTAGGTATATTCACATTCTCCAAGGTCTCTTCTCATCTTTCAATTTTTTATGCTACAATTTTTTTACTAATTCTACGTTTTTGATGAATATTGTCTGTTCTATATAAACTGAGGCATCATTTCGTCAATATAATTCAAATTGTGGAATTACAATTTTCCTCTTATTGTCATACACGAATATTTTTTAAAAAACTGTACTAAAATCCTGGTATTCATAATAAGTAAACGCTCCATTAGACAAAATTATAAAAATTGCGAATGTATGCACATGACTCTGATCCCAGCAGAATAAAAACCAGAAAATTTCGCAGGTCTTTGTGTTGGTAAAAGCAACGAATTCAGAGTATCTTGTTGGGAAGTATGCTTAGTTGCTGTATTGTTTAATCATATGCTCGTTTGGTTGGCATGTATACTCTTGTGTTTCTAGTATATCCTGGTGCACTTAGCTGGCACCTTAATATCCACAATTCTGTAGTTAATCAATAAAAAATCAAAAAGTGTCTTAAATTAGTATACACTTTTTTTATAAGTATGCATATTTTTTATTAAAAATTTATTTGTTTAATGTTACCAATATTTCATCCTTATAAAAGGTTTCATCAATTTTAAAAAAAATGAAAATGTTACATAATACACAATTACTTCTAGCAGGAAGAACCGAGAAATATTAGACACATGTGATTAGCTGAATTTCATTATTTCTATATATTATATAATATATTAAAACATACAAGAAATAAAATTATATTATAAACGTGTGGTTTAATATTTATCGTAATTGCATTAGGAAGTCTTTATGGGTTTCTAGATAGTTGCCAAATTGGTTCATTGAAAATATTCACTTACATACACCACAAATAAACAATTTTTGCTCGTTTTCATAACCTTTTCACGCACCTGTGGTCCACCATAGTCGTCACCATTGCTAGACCACGCACATTCTGTGGTTCCCGTGCGGTGAATATTAATAGCTCCCATTCAAATCGATTGGAATCGAGACTCCATTTGCGTTCGCATCACATCCACTCTGCATCCACCTGTGGTCACAGTGGTGACGAGGGAGTAGATACGCACATCTTTCTCCTTACTTCCTCTGAATGTCTCTGTTTTTCGATTTTGCGCAGTTTATATTAACAAATCTACCTCAGATTTCAACTCCTTCGTACCAAGATTTGAAACAATTACTGTGCCCAAATCTGTTTCAACCACTCCGTAAATCCNTATATATATATATATATATATATTTACCGTTTTGAAATTCGATTCTATCTTTAGATTTATTCATATCTTATATTTGATACAAGGTCGACGATGAAATATTATTTCAAGAAAAATGAGAATGAAGTATCAAATGAAATGTGTTATCATTGATTCTGCGTCAGAAAAATGTATGAGTGGAACATTACCCTTGAAGAGTAGTTCAACACGTTGCTACGAACAGAGCATGAGAGACTTCGAGGGACTAATTTAACATACGTAGTAGAAGAGTCATTGAAACGAAGTCGAGAGTAATAATAAAAGACAAGTAGAGAGGAAAATTAAAGAAGTGGGAGAAAACAGTGACAAAGGAGAGAAAGTAAGATAATCAGAAAGAGGAACTTATATAAAGTATTAACAATGTTAGATTAAGTTACAAATTGTGAAGAATGTGAGCAGTAAAAGTAAGAGTTATAAACTTCAAACGTATTAAACGGGAATCTAGAAATCCCATCCAATTGAGTCATTTATCCGCTGCAATTGCTCTGCTTTGAGAGATAAAACAATACATCTACTGTAGAGACATAAGTTACGAGGGAATGAATTGCTGGATAGAGAATATTACGCTGACAAATGGAATGATGTTTCCAAACGGAGAAGTATTTGAAATAATAGTCGACTAATAAATCTATTGAATTGAAGCGGGAGTCTGTCAAGCGAAAGGTACGTGTGAGTTAAAGTTATTTTAGGAATGTTGTAGCAATGTTAGAGAAAGTGAGTGCGAGTTGGAATTCAATGATGATAGACACATTGGTATAGATGCGGTATTTGGTATTCATTTGTTATTGCTCCTGACAACAATTGATGCGAGGACAGACAAAAATCTGTAGACTATGGAGACATCGTGGAGGAAAAATAATTAATTATTCGGCGTCAATGAACATGATTACAGTTGAAAAGCAGTAGATTGTAATTGAAGTTAAAGATCACTGTAATTATCCTACTAAGATTGTCATATTTAACTTATGACAATCGTTAGCTCACATTTGTTATAGCTCTCGTTTGTAGCAGTATTGAAGTTATGACAATCACGATAGCTGGTTGCAGTACAGTACATAAATATCACCTGTGAAAACGGAATTTCTTACATGTACATAAACGTGTATGACTTCGGTCAAATTTAAACGGTGCGGAACAGAATATCGAACCTGACTCTTCTGCTCTGATTGCAGGGGTGAAACGTTACACCACTCATACGTCTTCCTGTACAGCACACCATTAGCATCCATAACTTGTATTCGGAACTCGTGGTGTAGTGCCAACTCCCCTTCTTCCAGAACAGGAAGTCTCGGGTTCGACACTCCACTCGTCACCATTTCTACCAGTACACTGTTATCACAATTAACCGTTTAAAAGAAAATGTAGTTAAAGTGGATGTTCATATAGTTGAATTGCCATGGTGTCAAACACGACACATATAGATAAGATAATGAAGGAAAAAACAGTGAAACTCCCAAAACCGGACACTTCTTAATAGCGGACAAATTTTCAGGTTGTATCAGTGTCCGCTATGGAAAAGTTTCAGTGTAATTATTACAGCATTGGAAATAGTGGTGGTCAAGGACATTGAGGATATATTAAAGATAACTGGTGACGGCGATCATTGTGTAAAAGAGGATCGTCATACGTTCATGGAGGCGAACTCTGAGAAGAGAGCGGAAGTGACCGAGATGGTGATGTTGGCGGCGATGACAACGTCGGCAGCGCGGAACAACCGAGGGGCAAAAGGGCGCCAGTTGAAGTGGAAGGGGCAAGATTCATTTCCGTCCTCGTCCTCCATCCTCCATTCCGTCCGCTGGCGGGACTCTGACAGCGTCTTTATTTTTAATTGCACTTTACCCGCTTCCTCTTTTCATTCGCTTGGCGCAGCACACAGCAAATACGTGCATGAAAATGGAACGTCGTTAAAATTTCAGAGCCTCGTAATTGTGAGAGCTTTGTCCCTTATGTATGTTAGTACTAGTTGTTCGTCAGAATTTTGAGGTTCTGACTGCAACGATGTAATTCTTTTTTATGCTGATTAAGACCGGGATGGTAAGTCCAAAAGACACTTTTTTGCGACCATGGTAAACAAATCACCTTGGGAAAGAAGATGAAGAATTCCTTTTACTTCTTTTTGCTCTGACTTTTAAGAAATTTCATGTCTCTCTGAAATGTGCAGTAATTTTTTTTCTGGAATGTTTTCACAGTGTCTAATTGAATTTATTACCGAGATTGTAATGCATAACGTTTTGTGGATTTCCTTCTCCTCCAAAAATATTCCTTTGAAATTCTCATTAACAGGCTGTAAAATAGAACTAACCTCATGATTCACGGAACAGCTTTTTGTATACTTAGACTGTTTTAATTTAAGAGGAAATCATTTTCCCGCTTCTCCAAAAATAACGTTTAATAATAAATAGATAGTAAATTTTATCATTGAAAACTTAGTTACGTATGAAATGATTAACATTAAACCTTAATCAATACACTCATATAAAGAATATTTTAAGATTTAGAGATTTTATTTTTTCCAATTGTTCGAATTCTTGGAAACAATGAAAACATGTCCTTAGCTTGCGAGCTGTGAAATACAAATATTAAACCCTATTAATAGCACACTGCGGTAACATATAATTTGTCCTCACATAATGAATTATGAAATGTTATTTTGAAAAATTGCAGAAGTTGTTCTCTTTACGAGATAAGTGTAAACAAGTATACTTAATCGTTAAATTTAATGATAAATATTTGTGAGAATTATGTGAGAATTATTTAAAATAATTAATCACTCTCTTAACAAAATATGTCAGCGTAATTTAAATTTTTTTTGGGGGTTTACTTACAATTTTCTTAGCAAATATAAAAATACATCTTGATATAAACTTAATGTAACTTATTTTATGAAAGAACACACACGATCGTCACATATTTTGATAATCTACTTTTCAACATATCTTTATTCCATTCATTTAACTATTTTGCGTGTGATGTTTCATTTCACTAAAAAACACAAAGTACAGATGTCACAAATTCGGAAGAGTCATGTAAAAAGTACATGATGGCTCCATAGTCAGGGCTTTTATACTATATTCTACCACGGCAAGTGTAAAAAATTTTAATGTTATATAAAAATATTTATACTTCGTTTATAGTTATTATAGATGTATCGATACGATGTGGAGTATGTTAAAATGTTGGAAGTAAAACATGTTTATTTTCAATGTAAATATATGTTACGTTTATAATTTAATTAACGTCACACTCATAATTTAAATCACTTAATACTTCGTTTGTAAATTAATGCACGAGTTATCTATGTGATATATGCAAATATGTCACCAAACGTTATGAATCTTCGATAGAAGATCCTACAGTACGGAAAATTTTAAGATCTAAAGACTTTCAATGGTAATGAATCTCTCCGCGAGGTAAATTTCGTATTATAAGTTCACTTATATTGATAAGT
>NNCF01128084.1:0-12123 GCA_002313205.1 Laupala kohalensis | reverse complement strand
CAAATATAGTACCAGCCGACGGCGGCACAATCTACCCAACAGTTTGGACGTTGTACTTGGGCAAAATGAACCAATTTTGATTCGCCTTTTGAAATTCCTCCAGGAATGTGACCTTTGTTACCTTATTTGATTTTTATTTGTATGTCATTACTCAAATCCATAAACAAATCGGGGCTCCTCTCACAAGTTCTCGGGAGGGTTTGGATTTAAATCCTTCTTTCTTGTCCCTTTTCTTTAACTTTACATTTTCCCTCTCTCTAAATTTACATCTTTCTTTGTTTTTGTTTTTTATATTATTTTAGAGAACTGTTGTCTCTTTTTTCCGGTCTTTTTATATTTCGACTTATGGTATTTCAGGAGGGTTTTTGTGGGTATGGTCGAGTCATTCGACGAGTCCCACATGCGGGGAGAGTCATGCTGGCTCCCCTTAGTGCGTAACAGCATTTTCCCTGCCTGTACAAAAATGTTAGGACTCTAATGACCTCGATGTCGACGAGCCGTAAAACCCCAAATAAAAACACATGTTCAGTTGCTGGATGAAAGATCAGTATTCTTCAACTCTTCACCAAGTTCTTCAGAAAATGAATCAGCACAGGATGAACTTTATACAATTCCAGAAACTTTAATCAACCATTCATGTGGAAAAGTGTCACATGCTTTCAAATAATCTATGTAAGAACATGAAAGTTTTCTATTTTTCTTTTGGACCTGTTGGAGAATGACTGAGTCTGTGATCAATTGCTCCTTGCATCCCTTACATCCCTTCTGCTCTTCGTTCATGATGTTTTGGTCTTCTACGTGTTGATTTAGTAAAAAAGTTGTACAAGGTGTCATTAATTTTTAAAACATTTGCAAACATGGGACAGGAATAATGGAAAAAATGCGATAATTTGCCGAATCTAAAGAACTTTTTCCTTTTGGCACCAAACATGTCTTTCCTTCAGTCAGGAAACGTGACAGAGCTTTAGGGCTAGTCAGGAAGTTGTTTATAAAACACATTTTACTATGGACACCTGGTAGCTTTTTATACCAAAATTCATGGATGTTATCGCTCCTGGACCCTTCCAATTATGTGCTTTAGTCAAGGCACATTTTAAAATGTCATTGGTAATCAAAGGCTCCGTCATGGGTGTTTTTCCTCTGTCATTGTGTATCTCTTTTTTTAGCCATTTAGCATTGCATTGTGCAGAATTGGACCATATTGACGACAAAAAAGTTGCTACTTGATTGATTGTTGGATGGTTTTCTAGTCTTTGTTCGCCGGAACCTCTGTTTGAAATTAGTTTTCTGTAAACCAATTTTTCGTTTTTGCAAAGTTATCTGTTTTCTTCCTTCCTCCTATCGCACTTCGCGTATCGTCGTAACCGCGGACTTAATGCGTCTAATGAATGTATTAGTGTGTCGATGAACTCACACATACGTTGATTCAACAGATCATGTGGAGTGTGAATCTTGTATTTCTGAAGAATTGCATTAACTATGTTTTCGAGTCTTCTGCTGGGACATCCCCTGTCATATTGAAGCAAACGGGCAATTTCAGCTCTCTTTATTTCTATTCATCGGATCAGTCTTCTTGTCCATATACCATTGCATCACAGTATCTAGCCCTCTCCCCAATCTCCTGTATTTTTGCACCATTGCACCTGGCATCTGTAAGAGCAATGCAATAGATTAGGATAAGCAACTCCTCAAAGAACGCACTTTATTCAAGTACTCAGGAACAACATATGTATTAAGAGTTTCTAAAATTCGCGCTCTTTCTTTTGCCTGGGAATCCAAAGTCTCTTAGTTGTATCTGTACCCTTGTATTCTTGTACAGCTGTACTGAACACACACTTGACGTTTTCTATAAATTCGTCGCTTTAGTTCACACTTACCGTGTCTTCACTTGCATTTTCAAATTGACTCTCCCTGTGGTGGGACCTACAGATTTGGGTTTAATTTAATGGACGAATCATTCCTTGAGTTACATCCCTCTTTATTTCTTCTAAAATGGCGACAGGTAACCATTTATTTTTTTTACAAAAGCTCTACTCTGGTGAGCAATTCTCTGCGCCGACACAGTTACAGATGGAAAATTTTTCAGAAAAGCTTGGTGCAATTTATCCGTATAGACTGTCATTTCTGTCTCAAGCTTAGTGATTTCTAAATAGGTGCGCATGATAAATATATTGACCTTCTGAGTCCATTTTATACGCACTCGATGTTTCCCTGCTAAAGTGGTCTCAGGTAAAAATTAGGTTACCCAGTTTCAGCAGGTACGTCATCAGATGTTGGTTGGTGATCTGCATTTACCGCTGTAGTAATTTCGAGTTCCCCAGCGCCTGCCCGCCTGCTCAGCAAAGCACCACGAGCGATCCGCATGCTGCCACGCCCAGTACTAGCTCCAAGCGTGCCCCGGCGATCCCCAGGCAGCGGCATTATAATAACTCTATTCCGTAATCGTTTCTCTGTGAAAGGTTGTTTGCTTTTTATACCTACAGCCAGGTTTCCCCCAACCTGGAAGACCAGGGACTCTTCTGATAGGGTTCCCATACCTTGATGGCAGGGTAAGAGAAAGTTAGGCGAGGGCAGGAAGAAAAGGTTTCAAATAAGGAAAGAAATATGGATGGTATTGGGATAAGGGGCCTGCCCTGCACCTAAATGCAGAGATGGTGCTTCCCAGGATGACTGTTGGGACAATAGTCTACCACCTAGTTAGTCAGGTCCACTCCGGGTATTTTAAGTTCCCGGTACCCACCCAAGGGATTAGCGTACCCCTATCGTCCACCTGGGAAGGTTCCCGCTGTAGGACTAACACCCACACGGATTATATTTATTATTATTATTATTATTGGGGTGGTTTGGGCTCGCCAGCATCTAGGTCATTATAACCCTCCCTTATCTAAGGTTTACTTTTTTATCATATATTTTTCCGTGTATCTACAAGTGGGGAATATATGTGATCATTTTGAACAGTTGAAAATGGTGATGAGTCGGGAATCGGCCTGAGTGGAAATGAAGTAGAGTTTTGGAAATCGTACGTGTGGTGTAGTCAAATGTCGTTATCACAAGATCTTTGACAACCCAACATCTCTCCTTCCCAATTCCCTTACCCAATTCACGGTTAGATGGAAGCCCGAACCTCGCCATAAGACATTAAATAAATAAATACCCATGCGATCAATGCAGTAAACTTACCATATCGTTAATTGCTTTCATGAATATATTTTCTTCGTTCCACTTATTTTCCTAATAATGCGAACGTATGCAAATTCACTGATAATTACAATTATGTTTGTGAGTAGTTGATCTAGTTAATTTGATTGAAATGTAGTATAACGAAAGAAAAGTTAAACAAACAAAAGTTACTTTATTATGTAAAGCATAAGTTTCTGCTAATGCTTTAAACAAAAAACATCTATAATATTTACAATTTTCCTTCCACATTGTCAGTGTCTGTAAGATCCTACCATTTGATAGAGAACATGAAAGCAATATAAAATTTCAAGATAATTTCTCTAATTTTTAAAAGCACGAACGTGGTTAAAGACTCTTTTCTATATGTGACTACATAATTTATCGAAAAGAAGATGACTGCATGTCAGTGGGATTTATATTAGATAAATATTTCATAGTATTCAATCAAAGAAACAATGAAAGTCTTCAGTAAAAAGAAATACTAGTTTATTTCCGTAACTAAATATTTTGATTCTTCATTTTTTATGTACGATAATAATGTATTTTATCATAAATGTAAGGATGTATTTTTGGAAAATTTATATTACTGAAAATTCGGTTTCGAGGTCTTTTTGGTTGCCTTTGTATATAATTTTTTTCTCGCTGTTCTCAGAGCAAACGGAAAATCTTCTATAAAATAGTGAAGTAGTAAGTTTCATATTCTAGATTTTTTCTTACATTTTAGAAAAAAAAGGAGCTGACAATTCAATATCTTTAAATTTCTCTAAACCGTAGCCTTCTACTCTTCCTTGCTTTAACCAAATGTGCATAAACCCCTGAAATGGGGAATCGCGTCAGCTGTTTCCAATCACACGAGACTCCAATATGTGAAAGGACAGTAATTCTGCAAAAAATCAGATATTCTCTAAACTTCACAAATTGAATTTGCAAGTTCACGTTTATGACGATTTGTCGTAACGTCCAAAGAGGCTTTAAAAATGATTGGCTTACTTAAAAAAACATTATTTAGATGTCCATGGCAGAAACCATTAAGTGGTGTTCGTTTTTAAGTAAATAAAGTAAAATTGCTCTTATCGACACTTTCTTGCATGTAACATTTGCAATAATAACTAAAATTTTAAAACGTTCTTTTAGAAACGGAGAGACTTGGACGTTATTTTACTGGAACATAACAAGGTTACTTATAACTAATGTTGCAATGAAATGTAATGTTTGCAAAATATCGAAGCAGACGAGATATATATTAGTTTCTGATTTTTAATGATTCTCTTATAAGAAGATTGTGAAGGATTATTTTGTGTGTCCTAATTTATTTTTGAGTGATGGTTTACAAATGATATGACTTGTTTCCTTTTTTATATCTTGAACAAATGGTATATAAAAATTTGGGAAAATAAGACATAAGATTTACATGTACAACAACGAACAGCATTTTTCTCGGAATATTGAACTACAATATATTGAAGGCATTGGTGTTACACAGTACTGCTACTGCTCAACATTTATAGCTACACAAATATAGTTACAAGTATTCAAATTATAGTCATAAATGCTATATCATTGACGTGCAGATTTCGGTTTCCATGAATATTATTGAACTTACCATGTCCACCATGATTGATTGATATTGCCTTTGATCAGTTCTACGTAACGAAATCTATTATGCAAGTTTTTTTCTGAGCAACTAAAGAAGTATATATGAGGGTAAATTAAAAGGAAATTTGTGAAGTTTTAATGCTCACCGATTGTCAAAAACCTATTGGGTGTGTCAGAATCAAAATTATGTTTCTTCGTGCGATAAGAAAATTTAGTTTTCTATTGGGTTTCAAGTATATTTGATTGCTTCCAAATCCTCGTCAGATTGAACTCTGTTAAAACGTCGGAGTAACTTTCAGTAAATACTTCTAACGTTTAAGTAAAGTTTCAAGAACTACTTCCAACTTCAACTGAACTGCAATGAAACTTGCTTGAACTAATGTAATATCATAACGAAAAGCGTTGCGAAAGCGTTCCTCACATTGTAGATCAAGAGACATGAGCATACATCATTTCTGCGTTACGGTACTCTTAGGGAAAACATGAACTCAAATATTGTAAGTTTTTTTCTTTTAGTTATTAAAGGCTTAATCATAAATAAGTCCACTTTATTCATGAATGAGATTATTTGTTTCTGTTTAAAAACTATTTTTAATGACATTGAGATGTATGAAAGAAAGACCACTGAGAATTTATTGACCTACATATTAAGACGCAAAAGGTTTCTTTAAAAACTTGACTAACTGATATAAATTGTGTTTATTTTCAACTAATTATGTTATGTTGAATGAAAATGTGAGACGGGAACGAGATTCGAACTTGGGAATTTGAGCTTAGCGCGCTCATGCGCTTATCGACAGCGCCATCCCGTTCGCCTCTCGGGCCCGTCTTCCTTCCTCATTCAACTTGCGAGACCCAAAGACCTCGGTAAGCGCATGAGCGCCCTAAGCTCAAGGTCTCGAGTTCGAATCTGGGTCCCGTCTCCCATTTTCATTCAACATAACATAATTTATCTGTTACCTGGCGGTGAGGTTCACCGCAATCTAAGAGATTTCTGTGTGTTTATTTTCAAGTTTATTATTAAGCGTTTTTGAATTATGTGTTCTAACAGATGTTGGATGTTTGTGATTTGTTTCTATTGAATGTAACAATTGATTCAACAATATAACTGTAATAATTCATGTGGTCGCTGATAACCTGTGATGTCAAAAAGCGACCGTAAATAAATAAATTTTCACGATACACATAGTTTAGTTAATAATTTTGACGTGATGTTTGCACGTAGTTACAATACAAGTGTGACTTATTTTGACTTGATTGAAGGCGTTAATTCAAATGTGTTCATAAAGAATTGTACATAGAAGTAGTTTGATTGTTGCAGTAGAATGTGATATTCTGTATTGAATTAATTTTGTTAACAGTACACGTTTGTCTCTAGATCGTTAAGCTAGTTTTTCATTAAAGTGGGGTAATTAAAATTATCATTTGAAAATATTACTGAAAACTGGTGACTAAATCACGACGAATCAATTTATAAATTTTATCAAAAAGCATATCATTCGCGAAATATAACATCTTCATTTAAAAATATAACAAGTTGACAGAATACAAGTTTTTAGAAACTATATTAATATTTTATTTGCAATCGTATATTGATTACAGAAGGAAGTTACAAGGAAAGGCGAATATATTTTGGTTACATACTAATCCTGCTAACATGCAAAATATGTTACAGTTGGCATGTGATAGTGAATGTATATAAACATTAGAATAGTTTACTTTTTTTCGTTTCAGGAGGAATGAGTCGACTATTCTTGATGATAAACAATATTTCTTTGCACATAGAAATAATTATTTAGTCCAAAAATGTTCAGGCCATTTGCGAGTTAACTGGTGTATTACTTCCTTTCAAGGTAAGATTAAGATTGGTGAGGGTGAATGCCTCAAAGGACGATAACCAGAACGGGGTATATTTGCAATGGTTGCTACCAGATGGCAGGTTTCTCTAACATCCAATAAAAAAGAAATTGTCAATCATTACGTCAGATTTGAACACTGCTTCTGTTATGATTTTTTTTTCATTTTGATACAAAAAACAACCCTTAATCAATTCCTCAATCGAGTCTTTAACCCTTAATTGAGTTTTAACCTATTTAGTTTTGCGTTATTAACTCTCAAATAAGCAGAATTTTATATAATAGTAAAATAATATTTTTAATCGGCGTAAAAATGGAATGTTCAATTAGTTCGAAAAGTACCTAGGAACAACTAATTATTTGTTTTGTATTTATGAGATTAAATTTCGCATTGCATTGGAAATATTGAGATATAATACACTACACCAACCTGTGTAACAAGGAGCATTCATTAACTTTGAACAGTCTTCTTAAATATATTTTAATTGAACTAGCTCTGAACAATATTATCGTGTATTTTGATTTGCTAACATGATCCTTCTTTTAAGTCTTTTTGCTATTCGTCTTTTCCTGATGCTACTTATTCTCATCAGTGCGTTGTAAGCAAAGATGGGAGAGTGAAAAAGAGATTTTACAAGCTAAGTTTTCTATAGGCTTGTATTATGTCTTGGCACACCATTGTTTGCTGAAATATATTAAAGGAAAGTTTAGTATTGTCTTCGGAGAAAAAAAATCTGGCGGGAGCACATCTTGAGAAGGCAATGAGAAGAGTTATCGCTGAGCATCGATAAAAAGTATGCAATTTACATTTACAAATAATTTCGCAAGATTTCCTTGAATTACTAATAGATATCTAGATTATCGAAGTAATTACACAAATTGCCACGTGCATTTTAAAACAATTTATTGTGACGTATGTTAAAAAGACAAAAACAACCATTAATTAAACAAAATAATGGGGTCAAAAACGAATTTAAAAATTTAGATTTAATAATTTAGGAAACACGAGAGGGAAACTCATGTGGACTGACTCTGAAAATGAGCT
This sequence comes from Laupala kohalensis, assembly GCA_002313205.1. Lineage (NCBI taxonomy): Eukaryota > Metazoa > Arthropoda > Insecta > Orthoptera > Trigonidiidae > Laupala > Laupala kohalensis. Next base: position 4,446 of record NNCF01128084.1, on the reverse strand, counting down.
CTAATCATTAATATATGTTTTTCTAATCATTATTATACGAAGTACTAAAACTTCTTTTAAGTTCCTTTTAAGTCGCTACAGCAATTTGTTTCGTATAAAATACATTATTCATCTCCGAATAATTGTGTTACAGACTGTAACAGAATAAATAAAACGTATGTAATAAGTGGTACGTGTTGCATAAAAAGAGTCATCTCAGAAACCTTTCAAAATACATCAAATTTTTAATAAAATTAAGTGAGTAAATATTCAATTCAATTTTTTTCAATTTATTTAAATCTTACTTTATTTAATACACTATCGTTAAAACTCAATTATTATATCATATTCAAGTGGCCGGTCAGTAGATTTAAAAATTATGAAATATTTCAAAATGTTGCATATTATTTTAGCTATATAGTGGTTCGTTTTGCCCGACCTTGTTCGGGACTCCTATGTAATATCCTAAATTCATGTAATTGTCTATATTTGTCTTTACTTTCGTTATATTGATTATTCCTTTATATTTATTACAAACATTAAATAACTTAAAAAACTTCACACAGTTTTCAGTTATGTTTGGAAATATGTACATTACAAATTGTTTTAAAACCAAGGCAGAAGGAAGAAACATTTTACACAAAACGCTTAAGAAACAAAGTTCACATATAAACATCTAAATTCATTTCGCTTTTAAGTTATGTGCCTGAAAACATTATTTATCGTGACCTGTTTAATTTTGCTTCAATGGTACGGTCACTTATATCAATCGTTTATTGGATGGTCCACTTCACGTAACGCAACTCTGGATGACACATCAGTAAGTCATGCGAGTGAGCTTCCACATCTTCTGATTAGCAGCTAATTTTAATTGTTGTCTGCTCTTGTAATTCATCTATATTGCAAATACTTTGCACTTAACTTACAATAAATCTTAAGAAGAGTTCCTTCGAATTTTAGATTATTCCATCGATTACTCATCCTGGTTTTCATGCTCCATACATTCCGTAGGATTCACTGGAATTTCCATTATGTGGAACGTTATTTTAGTTAAATATGAACAAGAAGCCATAGTAGACAAGCGTATAATATTTTTCGTCTTAATTGATGTGTTTATTATCTTATGTTTAAATATTTAGTGAAATTATTCTGATAAATGAGTACATTTTAATTTCTTCTTTAATATCATGAACCTTCTTTTGAAAATAATACTTTCTGATTTCAAATTCATGTTTCGGGGATTTTATGAGAAAAGTTTTTCCCAAATTACTGGCAATTGTCAGGATGAATACAAGGTAGCTAGCGTTCTAGAGATAGATTGCTCAGATAATGAGATACAATGTTCTATTACGGAACGGTTGATGTAAAGTTATTAACGAAGGGAATAGCCAATTTGCGCAGGGCTGAAAGTTCTAAGCTTGTGAGCATGTCCTTCCTTGCCCGAACATCCTTCCAGTAGCTTTATAATTGCTGTCATGTTTTATGGATGACGCGAAGGACTAAGAGTTAATAACCTAGAAGATATGGAAGGCGACTTTGTAACATTTTCTACGTAGATATTTCGGGATATTTATATGTGCGTCAAAAACGACAGCAGCGTCTCGAGTGTTATTTTTACATCTTACAACCATATTCAAAATAGACACAATCAGTGAAAGAGAAATATAGTTATTAATGCTACGGACAGGTTTTACTTTAATAAAGAAAATTTTAAGAAAGATATTCTGATGTACATTGTGGGGTGTGTTGGAAGATTTTGCTTGATTGAATGTAATCACATGAAAACGGGGTGATACCAATCTAATCCTGTCCCGAACCATAGATTTTTTTCTCCTCAATGAACTATTGATTTTGGAAACTGTATTCAATCTACGAAGCGAACCACTATTTTCTTGCGTCTTGAAGAGTTCATCCACATTCGGCCAGAAAGCTGCATCGTACATCTGTCTTGGAGAAGGGGTGTAAGGGACGAGACTGAAGCGTCGGATGAGCAACAGAAGAGGGAGGTAGCGTGCCAGGAAGGCAATTCCATCCTCTGCTTCGCCTGCTGCCCTTCACCCTCTTCGCAACGCCCTCATCCAGAGCAAATTGGCTGGCACGTTAGCCACCCGCCTGTCGACGTAATGGCTTCTGCAGCGGCGAGCGGCAGAAGCTCTCGCGCGCGCGGATCCGATACTGATTGGCTCATACTCGACGCAACCTTGATCGCCGCCATCTGAGTTCGTTACTCCGGAAGCGAGGACTTCCTTCTCGGTAATCGATCGTTTTGCGGAAGAATTTCAATCGCGTTCGTGGGAGACGTAAATTGTTTCGTTTATTGGAACTGGTGGAACATGTTTGAAATACTAAAATATATTCTTTAAATTCACTGAATCCTCTATTCACATACAGTGGTTTTCCCTTCCATCAAGAGAAGTTTAATATTTTGTGGTATGTTCTTGATCTTTTAAAAGTTTTTAACGATGTAGTATTGCCATATACCCGTTTTATGTTTTTATATGTACAGCGTCATTTTTTATAAAATTATTAGAGCCCGTTTCGTGAGAGGTAGAAGCACCGGCATTTTTGTGAAGTGTTCTGGGTTTGTCTATTACATCAGTTTTGAATACAATTTCCTTTCATTAATGCAACCACTCTTCCATGTTCCTCATTGACATCTGCTGTAAAAGGTGAGGGTATTTGGCCATAAAAATGGCAAAATATGAAACACATCACCCACGAGTCAAATCCAATTGACGCGGGGGAAGTAATGGGAACAAAAAAAGTACGAAAGACTGTACAGAATTTAAGGGAAAATTTAAGTGCATTTGGGTGTTGAGATAAGAGGTTTTGAAAGACCAAAAAATGTGAAGGTGGTGGAGATGGGAGGTAAGCAATAAAAGTGCAAACAAAATAATTTAATCACACAAATTACAACTCGCAAGATAAACTACTAAAATAAGGAATCAAATTATACAAAACTGAGTGCTCGATGAAAATTTGGATGAGCTGCAGCGATGAAGAGATGTGATTCTCCTAATGCCTCGTTATACAGCCTAGACTGCGTTGGGTTGATGTTGATTTGATGACTTGGATTGACGTTTAGTCGATGTTGAAGGACCGGTAGTTCGTGGCCAAAACCATGCTTGCAGATGAGCACGTGGTGAGTTGACCATGCAATCGTCTCGTGGACCGATTGCATGTGATGAGACCAATGAGAGATGTGGTTCCCGGCTGAAGACAATTCGAGGAGAAATCTTTTGTTTGAGCCGGAGGACGAGTGTGTCCTGTCAATGATGATGAATGTCTGTCTGTCAGTCGAAACATGCCTTCGCACCATCACGCACTGCTCACTAACACGTGACGTCACAGTCGATCACGCGTCGAACCGCAGACATCGATCATCCATCTTGGTCGATTGGACTTGATACTAGAACGTAAGGCTATTTTGGAGTTGTTCTGGCGAGGAAACGTAGAATAAGTTCCTGTGTGTTTCTTGATAATTTAAGGCCCGTTATCAATACAATTTTCATCCTATTCTTCTCCCTCCTTTAACTGAACGTGAACTAGTTAGGCGTGAAGAACTGAACTGAATTGTTTTGAATATCTGAGAGAAGACTTCCTCCTTTCAGAGCATTGTGCAATACATTCTGTTTCCGGGAGAGACGATAAAAAAAATTATTTATTTATTTTACCATCGAAACATGTAAAAAAAAAATTAAAATATTGTATTGATAGTGAATTGTTGTTTTTGTGGAATGGTCCCGTAAACATCCTTAAACGTTGCAACACGTTTGGAAAGTTTTTTCACTTTTTGACAGATACATTCTAAACCCTTGTGACTTTGATGTAGAGCTTTAAATAGATTTCTGGTGTCACTAAATAAAAGCAATCTAATACTGTCTCATTTCCAATTAGTAATTTTTTATCACTCGAAAATATCCCATGAATTCCAATGAGAAAATACACGAATGCAAAATTCAAGGGCACTAAACAAGTGGAAATAACATGTTTCTTATTTTCAATGACGTTTGTTTGTGTACTTCAATGCAGCGCAGGATATGTATCGTATTATCCGACAAACCTTCAATTCTGTCTTTGAGTTTGTTACGAAAACATTACCAGGTCATATCGCAAAATACCTAACACACATAATCTGTGAATTTTATTAAAATCGTCGTTCTACAGAAATATTATTAATAATTATACATGTAAAAATAAATCATAGGATAACTATTTATCGCTTCATAGTATAGGTTTATCATAATTTTCAAAACTTTATTACGTTTCTTCTGTCAGAAGCAAGATAATTATTTAGTACATCATTGTATTCTCACGCACGATGTATCCATCTCTACTGTTTCTACCAACTCAGGACACTTTTGGTTCGGAAGTTGGCTATCCAAGGAAAGTGAAGCACAGCACGGGATACCGTCAACAGCCAGTCGCCATGGTAACGGCATGCTCGACATCAGGTAAAGAACATGG
>NNCF01128081.1:1077887-1104114 GCA_002313205.1 Laupala kohalensis | reverse complement strand
ACATTCACAATACATATCACTATAAGAAGAAAGCAAACACACAACTATCTCTTATATTATGACAAATGTGTGCCAGTCTCATACCTTCTTAACTAATTCTGTACTTCATGGTATAAACATCCTACTAGTATTTTCATAGCCACTAGCAGCACCACAATCCTTAGAATCAACCATACTTAATGAGAAAAAGTATTCAGTGACAGCCAGAATATATAGTACTGTGATGCAAATTTAAACATTATACTACTTACATTGTTATCTACTATGCAAAAAACATAATTTGTTATTAAAATCATGATACATGTTTAAAACCTATACTTGTTATGAACTTTACAATAAAAAAAATTATGATATTAAACAGATGTTACAAAATGCATGACCAAGTATTTTTAAGAAAACTACATGAACAAATTATACAAATGAATATTTCATATCTAGACAACTCTGTTGTTAGTTTTACTGATAATATTAGTACAGCATTTACAATTTGACTGCTTTCTTTCTGTAATTGCTTTCTTTGTGTTAATTTCTAGGCTCACTAAACATAAATTTGAGTCCACATTGTAGATTATGAATTGCTAATGCACAATTCTTATTTCCAATTTTCATTTCCTTGTTATTTGAGTTAATTTTTTCTTAATGTATTGGTATATTTGAAATGGGCATTATGGGTTATAACACTGGGACAAAATTCAGTGGATTCTTACAGTTTGGTACTCACTTCGAATTCCACATATTATTAATGGGTTTTCTTTCTCATGCGTAAGTTACACTAGAATTGCAGGATTATATCCGGTATGACATGGTTAACAATGTATTTACTTAACTATATCTTATACACATTCACAAGCTTTCCCACCCCCCATAATGGAGTCTAATGAAACAAATTGGAAATTAAAAAGGAGGAATTGCAGTGTACCAACTACAACTACGTGGTAGAAGGATTTAGATGATGTAAAAATGAAATTCTAAGACGTACGTTATAATAATTAGTTATTTATTTTTCACAATTAGTTATTTATTGTGAATTTGCCAGTTTTATTAAAATAATGATAGGATGTATTGTCAAGAATTAAAAGACAATTGTGAACGTAGGTTTCTGCGGCTGCAGTCAATATATGTTTGGTCGTCTGGGACCAACCGGGTCTCGGTAGACATATCTGACAAAGTTTCCGCCACGGATATAGCCCAAGACTCGGACATAATTCCGCACACCCGGTGATTTGAACCCTACACCTTCTGGTAATGAGGCATGCACGGTACCTGTACACCAATGACCTCACCAAATTTCTTATTATAACACTTATTAATTTCTTTTTCCGCTACTGATGTCATTTACCTACCAAATAAACGAAATATTTTAATACCTCAATTTTTAGTTACTGTTTCAGTTTATTGAGAGTGAATACTAGGGTATAGTATGCACAGCCCACGGTACATTTTAGGGCCTCTGTAAGGCGCACGGATCCTAAGCCCCGTCATATATATTGTATATTTTTTGTTAAAATAAAGCCCTTTTGAATTTGAATTGACTCGAACATTCCCCGATGAAGGCCACGGCAGAATTTCCCAAACGTTAGAAGTTCAGTCTACTGAGATACGGTTAATCCCGGACAACCAAGCTTATAAACATTTCTACTGTCTATATAAACGTAGGCTTCCGCGGCCGGAGTCAGTATGAATTTGTATGTCCGGGTCTTAGTAGATACAACTACCAACGTTTCGGCCATCATGCTATGGCCTTCTGGGCAATGTCGGATTCGTACAGATCTAAGTCGCTGTTGTACTCTGTCAAGCAGCGACTTAGGTCTGTATGACTGTGACATTGCCCTGAAGAAGGCCACAGCATGTTTGCTAAAACGTTGGTAGTTGTATCTATTAAGATGCGGTTTGTCCCGGACAGACAAGTTCATATTTCTACTGTAAGTTCTACTCTAACAGTCTTTTTTCAGGTGGCAGTAACATGGACTCCTTCGAGGCACAGAAAGATGAGCTTTCCGCGTTGAAAGCTATATATGAGGACGAATTCCTGCCCATTGAATATCCTCACACCGGAGGATCTCTAACTATCAACCCTTGTGTACCGGAAAACTTTAAGCTACAATGGCAGGAATCAAATGAGAGCAAGTCTGAAATATCTGAGATACAGATAAACTTTCTCCCCCCATTCACTTTAGTAATTGTGTTTCCGTCAGCTTACCCTTTTAACAAACCTCCTGATTTTTTATTAGCGTGTGACTGGTTGAATGAAGAAAAATTAACATTATTGTGCAACGGTTTATTAGAAATATGGGAAGCAACAAGGGATGTGGTAATATTACAATGGGAACATTTCTTAAAAGATGATTCCTTACAATTTTTGGGTATAGAGGGAGAATTAAACTTCAAGGATATATTTCCGCAAGCAATTGGAGAAAAATGTCTCCTTAAACCTCACACCGTCTCAATGATTGGTCGCACATTTATGAGTGAAGATTTCTTCGAATTGTACGGAGAATTCTTTAACCAATACAGAACACCGGACGTGATTGGGGCTCCACCCGATATAGTGGAAAGGCATGATAATGAAATAATGAAACGCTCGAGGAGCGATGCGTCATCGCTGACAGAATACTTAAAAATGTATAACGACGAAGTGGAGAAACAGCGCTTCATGAGACAAATGTTTGACTGTGCAGTATGTTACTCCTCGAAGATAGGACAAAATTGTATTCGCATTACACCATGTATGCATGTTTTTTGCAAAATATGCGTGAAGAGCCATCTTGAGATCACTATCGAGGACGGGCGAGTCCAAGACATCCAATGCTTAGAATTCGGTTGTTCGTCTTCAGTTTCCCCGAACCTAGTTACGGATATAGTGAGTCCAAGTTTATTGAAAACGTACAATACATTACTCCTCTCATTAACTCTGAGCACCATGGGTAATGTGGTATATTGTCCTAGGCCAATTTGCCAAGAACCAGTATTGTTCGATGACTCTGACCCTCTGGCGTATTGCACCACTTGCAACTACGCTTTTTGCCTTCGGTGTAGAATGGGATACCATGCCTTAGAACCATGTCGCGTTCGAGTAGAAAATGTGAAGGAACTTGTGAATATATACCTACAAGGGAATGATAAAGAAAAGAAGGAACTAGAGAAGAAACATGGAAAGCGACCATTGGAAAATTTAGTGAATAGTGTTCTGTCAGATGAATGGGTCGAAACCAACACCAAGAAATGCCCAACTTGCAAGACAAATATAGAGAAAGATGAAGGATGTAATAAAATGAAGTGTAAACGGTGTGGAGCACCATTTTGCTGGCTCTGTATGGAAGTGCTCGACGAAGAGGATCCATATGACCACTTCCTCAACGGAAACACCCAATGTTACCGCAGACTCTTCAATTAGAAAGCTTGGGAGCAATCCCGTGACAAAATTGAGAAAACGTAAGGAATAATCTAGCAAACTCTTCCCATACAATATATAGGAGTTATTGTTATATATCAAGTTTCGCTCGAAAAGAGCAAATTATTGAATTAATACTTCAAAAACCCCTCTGCGATGAGTGAGTTTCAATTATATTACAATTTGTTTTTTGTTATTTCCTAATTTTTTGTAATTAATTTTTCATTTCACATTTCTGGACGGATTCATGTCATTTAATAATAATATTTTGTAAAAAGTGTTAATTGATTTACCTGATTACTATGTGTCTTTGTTAACAATAAGTCTCGTATTTTGTATAATGTAATGTTGACCTGTTCTTTCATGATGTTGATTACAATACTGCCCAAAACATTTGGTGAATGATATTAATGAAGAAAAATTATGTGTTGATTAATTGATTTCAATGTATCAATTAATTTTTGTTTTAAAATGAATATGTTTTGTTTTGTCTTTGTCTTAGATATGAAAATGGAAAAGAAAGGTTTTTAAAGGTTTGAAAATATTATTTCCTCAATTTAATGAAATCAGAAGAAAATAAAATTATGGTAATAAATAATAATATTGATATTAAATACCGAGTACAATGATTTTGTATTAATCATATTTATTGTGGTATTGAAGTAAGCCATTTTTGATTTAATTGTTGTCCATCAGCAGTAATAACTACTATAAGCAAATCGCGTTATCGTAAAAACTGACTGTGAGAATTAGAAAACCAACTTCTTAGATGTGTTTCATGTGCTATTTTGTATAATGTCATGTTGACCTGTGCTTTTATGTTGTTGATTACAATACTGCCATAAAACTTTGGTGAATGATATTAATGAAGAAAAGTTTCGTGTTGATAAATTTTATCAATAATTTTTTTTTCAAAATGAATATATTTTGTTTTGTCTTTGTCTTAGAAGTTAAAATGGACAATGTTTTTTTGTAAAGAAAGCGCCCTATTGAAATTGAAATACTAATTTAAAAATAAACGAGTAATGTTGTTGATATGAGAAAAGAATCGGCACACGAACCGTAAAGCGACATATCTTTCAAAACGAAGAATCCGATGAAGCATATCAAAGTATGATCCAAAACGTTCAGAGACTGGAGACGAATACGTACGTATTATGAGAAGTGAGATGTTAGATTTTTTCGTATAGTCTATATAAACCTAAGTAGTTGATATTTATGAACAATGAGGTTCATTCACTGGCCACCTCCATTTTTCTTAATCTTGTTATATTCAAATATTGTAGTGATTTCGTCGTTGAGACCAACAAGGTGTTATTCCGATATCTAAAAGTGTGAATAATCTTGATACATCAATCATACAAAATTCTCCACAAACATAAGAAAATCTTTTTCATAGATTTAATTACTAAATTGTTTTATTTGATTCTGGTGTCATAAATACTTCCGAATAGCACGATTATAAAAGATTTACGAATCCCAAATTATAATAGTGTCCTCGAAATAAGGTTTTCTGAGACAAATCATAAGTGCGCATTATGAGACGAATCAAAACCCCTCTGTGGCACAGGTGGTAGCGTTCTAGCTCATCACCAAGTCATCCCAGGATCAATTCATTCGGGGCCAGAAAAAACATGTAGCTATTCAAATATATATTCCAGTTCGTATAGTTGTAACTACTGAAAAGCGAACCCTCCTTCCTCTATCGACCTCGTCCTAGTATCAATAAATTTTACTAACAACTCGTACCAATCCCTCCACGTGAGCCAAGTTGTTGGGTAACCGAGCTAACCAACCCACCTACTAGCAATGGCCTCACACCCAACTCCTACCTCTTATCGCTCCATGTAGATAAGCATCAATAGCATGTTACATTTCCCATTTACAAATACTACAATTTAAAAAAGGATATCGTAAAGGGGATTTCACAAAGATGACGCTAATCATTTAACGTATTTAAATGATTTGTTACCCTTTAAACTGCAGAGATGTTTTAAATACAACTATTTATTTCCCGGCTTTACTTGAAAGTCCAACAAAATACGAGAACAAAGATATAGCATTTTGTGAGTTTAAACATATAACATATGCGCAACAGAAGCGCGAATAATTAAATATTTTGCTCACATATAAAAGAAACTGGATACTTTATTCGAAGGACCGGAAAACCTCGCCCAGGCGTGAGAAAAGGTCAATCATTCTCTTACCCATGATCTTCATTCCGTAATCTTTAAATAATAATAAATTTATTGTCAAAAAACAGTACAAACTGCGTATGACCACGTGGAGGACAATAAACTAATTTACTCTCCGGAAGCAAGCAAGGGACCATCCCATCAATTCCGATCAAGGGCCCTAAGGCAGAGGCGGATCAAAACATTTCAGCAAAAGTTCCTAGATAAGATTAGCTGCGAGTTATAATACATATATAATGTCAATATGTTTGTAATTTAACGCAAATATGTTTGTAAATTTACATGTACAAGTTATTATCGAACTATAGATTATTCTGAGTATAGTGTTTAAAAATCATAAGAGTTGAAAAACCACTAAATTCACGATTTATTGTTACAATAAACACGCCCCTAGACAAAGCCTAGAGAACCTGTATAATAAATCCGCCTCTACCAGAAGGAAAAACGGAGAAAAACCCTGGCCACGATATTCGTGATCTTGTTGTGATGTGCTGTTCGATCAAATTTAACCAACGTTTTAGATATGTATTCGCATTCTCTCGGGGTATGAAAACTTCAATTCATTTAAGTAGATCAAATGATTAACCATGTCGCGACTTGTCTAACTTAAGTGGAAACCACACTTCAATATATTTATTCATGAGAGATTTTAGGTGATCGATCATATTGCCAGCCGGTATGAAGAAATAATGAAGTGCATAAGGCAAATTTAGTGAATTTTTATATTACTGTACATTTCAGTTTTATTCCATCTCAAGTTTTTCTTTTACGTAGATTTTGAAACATGAGCAGTTTTACCTTAGAAGTACGTAATCTGACCCCTAAGCTTCTTCAAATCGATCGTATTTCACCAACCATGAGCAATTTAAAGATCTGATTTCGTTAAAATTCCTTCTAGAATATCTCACAAACTTCATGTGCGAACATCGTAATACGAGATGAAAGAAATGTGAGAAATATGCAGAGCTTACGTAGCAGTGTGAAGATTTGAGGAAACTATGCTGTCTTTATACTTGAATACATGACGAGGAGAAATAGGTTTCCTCAACTCATCAAATTATATTCCGACGAATATTACTCTGTGGATATTTTCTCGTTTCATCGGTTTACTATTGCTTTAAAACTAGATTTAATTCTCGCGTTTCTTTAAAACTATACGTAATTTTAAGGGTTTCGGAAAAAGTATAAATAGGAGAAAGAAATATTTTTGGATTCAAGAACATCTCCTCTAACGTCTCATCTTGGTATTTAAAGTACACACAATTTTTTCGAAAATTCCGGAAGAATCTTCATTAGTATATTTTTTAACAATTCATTCCATTTCTGATTTTATTGACCAACTGTTTCTGGAGTGTTATCCACATTTTCAAATTTAAGAATATTAACTCATCTCATAATCATTTTTCGAATATTTGTAATACATTGTAATCGCCGCAGAAACTTTCAAGATCTCCTCAGATATTTGAGAATTGGGAGTTTTTTTTCATTTTTCAACTACGGATTTATCTCGCAAATGACGAAATAGAAAAGCTCACTGTCAGAGCCAAAAGGGAGCCAACTGCTATATCCTGTCTCTCCATGTTGATAATCATCAATAGCACTACATTTCTCAGTATACGAATACTACAATAAAAATTTAAAAAGAAACTGTAGGAAAGGATTCAAAGATAGATTTTGACCACAATATATATTTAGACCACAATACATATTTAAAGTACACACTAATTTACAGCTCATCAATTTTTAAAATTATTTTCCGTATCAAAAAGAAAGTGATTTTCATAAACATTTAATGTGCCTTCTTCACAATATTAATAGTAGTATGTAAATTGGGTTTAATTTTTGAGTGAAACTGATGAGTTCGTCCCACTGTGAGCAGTGGAGGTGGGTGACTGCGACTCGTACGCTCATGGGAACCGACGCAGAAAAAGAGGGAGAAAAAGGGCTAAAAGTGAAGAGTGGACACGTGATTAATGTCGCGTAAGAGGGTGGTGAGGAGGGAGGTTGTGTGGAAGGCGACGCGGGACGATGCTACGCGACGGGTTACGCAGACGCCAAGCCACGCATCCGAATCAGCGGTAAGATTAAAACCTGTCCGAAAGGGTCATTTTCAACCATTCTTTCAATATTTACCTAAAATGGGGCGAGACATAATCACTTAACAAGTTAGCTAACATTGTATTTGCAAAATTTGCAGCGAGGTCACGTGGACACGCCGACGAAAACAGATCAATGCAGCGCGGAAACGTTCCACGAAAACCGAAACCAACGAAAGTCAACGAACACCGAAGTGTTACTGAACGTTTGAAAACAATTTTTACGCTATTTTTATCAAACTATACAGAAATTCTAAACATTTCTTTACAAATTTACCAAACTAGAAGTAAATACATTAATTCTATCGAATTAAGAGAATTTGCGTAACGGAAAAACACATCCTTGCTGAGTTTTTTTATAAATTGTTAGATCTCCTCATGAACGCGCCGAGTCATTCACTAAAACACAATTAAATATTGTTCTGAGACGCTGCGAATAAAGGTATTCTCAGTTTCTGATAATTTAAAGAAAGTATTGCAATGTCATAAGTGAAATATTGATCACTTCTGATGTAAAACTATTATCAACTACTGGAAGGGTTATATTCCTGAGCGATATGATATAATGTACATCGGAAAAAGTATTACATCAGAATTCACATTAGATATCGTAAAAGAGAGGTTTTTCAAATCGGACCTCTTAGAATTTCATAAAAAATCGAGATCGTTAATCTCATTCTTGTGTTATTTTACTCCGTCTTCTGGTGCATCTTTTAAAATTTCGTGATATAAAATCGCATAACTAAGGTCCCACTTGAAACTGTAGAACTAGAAAGTCTAGAAATCATAAAACAAAATTTCTATCGTACAAATTTGAGACCACGGAAAAATCGAGATGGTTCGTAAATCGTCCACGGGTCCTCCTCGCGTGAAGGGAGACAGAAGCAAGATTTTTGTTTCATGCGTGAGCATGAGGCACGTGTGAATCCAAATCAAAGACGCGCCAGTCTCAGTTGCTTTCAGTCTTCCAGGAATAAGAACGGGTTCAACACGAACGGATGCGCAAAGGTGATGGAGGGTTGCGCTTAGTGAAGATTCAGGTTCAATTCCCACGTGTTAACACCCCGGAATGGTTAGATAAAACATTATGGAATGGCGAGAATGTTTAGATATTAAAAATCTTGGTTGTCTGTCCTCATTACTTCCGTCACAAAATATTATATTTTACATGTTGTAATAAAAATTAACATCGTCCAACTGGGATTTCCGTACTCGTTAGTTGATTGAAGAGAACTTGGTTTTATTATGTAAATGGACTTTTTCACATATCAAATTCAAAGCTGCGAGAATTATGAAGCAGAGAGTATATTTTCTTTCGTGTATTTTCAAAGTCATCATATTTTGAAGATGAAAACTTAATTTTTTTAATAAAATCTCCATCTGTTCTCAGCGCCCCTTGCGTAAGCAGACTACTACCGTTACTTTCTAGAAGCAGTTCTCGCTCTATTTAATGAGATTGAAATTCAAGTTAAATGTATTGCATTTCATCTGTACATTTTCATTTTAAGTCACTAAAATTTTATGAAAAAACCCGATTAGCTTTTCGAAGTTCTCATTATTAAATTTCAATTGTGTTGTAGTACATTGATGTTCTTAGATTATACTCTAATATTCAAACAGTGAGAAAATTGAGAATGATTAAAAAAATAAACGTTACATTAATTAAATACTACTACGTATTTAACAAGGGAGCACGAAAAATTTAATCACTATCGACATATTTATTAAATGGAATTGAGTTTGTTTTTAATAAATCATTCTCATTTAATACTATTTTTAATAGCGAACTTTGTATTGCTTTCTAAATTTTTACTGCTGCTGGAAAATGATTTTGTATTCGTAGTAGTCAACTTATATATCAAAATAACTATTGAAGTTTCGTGAGACAAGAATACAACGCGAATAAACGTTACGTAGAGATCCTTTTATATCCACGAATCAGTGCGCTAAAACGAAGAACCAATCTCCACTTTCCAAAGTTGAATATTTAATACCACAGTAATGCATCTGCTTCCATCTCCATTGAAAAACAAGCTTTCGCGCAAATCACTGAATGCGTGAATGCAGAAGACTGACACATTCACTGAAAGGTCTAGAAGCAAAATATCTGAACTCACAGGGGAACCGGGACAGACACCTCAAAAACCATGAAACCCAATCTACAAGAAGGGACAGTACGCGCAGTAGTACTCACATTGACAACTCGCTCTCGTGGAGCAGCATCTTCTGTCGATTAACGTTTCTCTTCTTTAACGCTCGCCGCTGCCCCCCCCTCATCGCCACCCGCGTTGGGAGATCGTATGCCCCGGAAGTGACGGTTGGTTTTGCGAATTTCCCTTCGGAGCTGAGGAGAGACAGCGCCTTTTCTTCTACTCCGACAGGACGGTGCGGCGCAGTGTGGAGGTCTGCGGGGGCGAGCGAAGAGGCGCCAGCAAACGCAGCATCATAACCAATATGAGCAGCAGAGAAAGAGCAATTCGTCCGAGAAACAATTACAAGCAGTGCTCTCTGTGCAGACGGAAAACAGTTAGAGGAGAAGAGGAGGGCAGCATAAAGAAAATGGCGAAACGAAGAACACAGGGGTTGATACAGAGGTGCCTAAGACTTCCTCGTGTTTTTAATCTCTTGAAGTATCCATTTACGTTTCGACACAGGTGGTATGACGGCGATATCTTTTAATGAGAAGTGTCTCTTGCATTAGAGCAATTGAATCTATCACAAATATTAAAGAATCATCCTTATATCGCCCTAGAGTGTCAAACACTCTTTGCCAAAATGGACCATATCATTCGGGAATCGTTCTATATAATTCCTGCTAAAAATATAAAATATATTATAAAATTGAATCTCTTCAAATCCGCGGTTAAAACTACCTCCTCCACCAGTGCTTCTACAATGTAAAAAAAATTATTGGTTATAATAAAAGTTAAATCCGTCTTGTACTTTATCGTGCCATTGCTATAGTACTTTTAAAATAACTTATAACAATTTCAAAAAATATTTTCTTGCATGATTGTAGTGTCTTATGATTCATATTAATTTAGTTTTATGTGTACTCAACTTTGGCACGGTTGTGTACATTAATTCTGTAGCCCCATCCTGGCCCGGGTTTTTCTCCGTTTTTCCTTCCGGTAGAGGTGGATTTCTTATACAGGTTCTCTAGACTTTGTCCAGGGGCGTGCTTTTTATAACAATAAAAAAATTGAATTTAGTGTTATTTCAATTCTTATGATTATTAAACACTGTATTCAGAATAATCTATAGTTCGATAATAATTTGTACATGTAAAATAAATTTTCGTGTTAAATTACAAACATATTGAAATTCTATTAGTGTTATAACTCGTAGCTAACTTATCTTATCTAGGAATTTTGCTTAAAGTTTTGAATCCACCTCTGTCTTAGGGCCCTTGATTGGAATTGAGGGGACGGTCCCTTGCTTGCTTTCGGAGAGTAAATTAGTTTATTGTCCTCTATGTGGTCATACGCAGTTTGTACTGCTTTTTTGACAATAAATTTATTTATTTATTTATTTATCCATACCCAATATATTTGAATGATTCATAAAAATTTCATGAATCCAACCACGTACATCTCATTGGAAGTTAACTTCACATACGTCCTCTTTTTCCACTAGGAGCTGGTTAGAAAGGTAGTCTTAAAATTTTTATATACATACTTAAGTTAACAGCAACTTCAGAGAGAAGAAAATCAGAAATGAAGTCTTGGTCTAATTTTCAAACAACAAATTATAAATAACATAATCGTTTATTGTTATTCTCATATTTTGACGTAACATTAAGTCAAAACTGGTCGTTTCCAAACTTAGACAAGGTTTTTCTTTACATGTTCACATTAGTTTTCGTAAATTGTTTTATGGACAAGTCCTATGTACACGTAACTAAAGTTCTTAATTTACTGGTTTTTTGAAGAGCCCTAAAGCCCCACAAAAAACTTTCTTTTATTTTTTTGTATTCCCAATGCAGCAAGCGTATCAACTATCTGCGGATTTTTTTACGTTTCTGATCAAAGTACTGATAATATTAATATCTTACTAGAGGGCACTCAGACGTACTTTACAAGTATCAATTTGAGGGTCCACTCTATCCTGGAAACAGTTAATACAAAATAAATGACTCGTAAAACTGTTACACAGTATTTCGTCTTCACGATAAATAAATGTAGTAAATTAATAATAGTTCTTTTAAGTTTATCAAACCAATCGAGCCTCGAGAAGTGTCACCTGTGAGGCAATTTACGCACTAACTACATTCTGTGCGTTCTTGATCGAATCATCGAACAATAAGCAGCGACACCAGGGAGCCAACTCAGGGATAAGCTCAACTCGAATTCAATTTGTACTTGAAAACAAATTAGAAAAGAAATAGTATATACTTCAAATGGAAGATAACGATTTTTCTCTATTCCACAAAGTAATCTTCATAATTTCCTCATTTGCAGCCACTGGTTAAAAATGACGAAAAAAAGAGATATTTAGAAAGCGTTATATTTTAGAAATAAATAAGAGTTTGTTTTTTCATTGACAAGGAACAAATTATTAACAAAATTGTATCTAACAGTAATTAACCTTTGATCAGATTATCTGACACATTCGCTTGAGTGGGAAGGGTGCAAGCTCCTGTTCGGATGTTCGAATCGAAAGATACGAGAATTAGAGCATACCAATTCCATACTTTGTTTCATCCATCCAATCTCCGTAGAATCGAGCTGATGAACATCGGTTAGGCATCTGCTCCGGTTTTTGGTCACAGAAATTCACGCAATTTAAATTCATTGACTGCAAGAAGCTGGATAGGAGAATACAGTGCGGGAAGGTATTCCAATCTTAGGATGCATCAGGAATTTCCTCTCTTGGCCCCAAGGATGAAATAATGCTATAAAATGCCATGAAATATCGATGTTTTCGTAATTTTGTCTCGCTAGGACCCGACCAACACCTCGGCGTGTTCGAAATTGCCAATTTAGAAGCAGGTGTCTTCTTTGCTGTGACTACTTCTAGAGCAATTTCCTCTCCTTCCTATATTTTGATATCTACAATCGCATTTCTCTGGAGCTCTTTTCCGTTCCAAGGCGTAGCAAGTGATCTATGCTCTGCATTCAGATTAATGGCGGGACTATCAAAACTGCAAATATTTCGAGGTCTCCTCAGTATTCCGATTACGAAACATTTATAATGAATAACGATGAAACGCATCGCGGTTAAATAAGTAAATGGTTTTAAACATTTTTCAAAACGCTGTTATTCTATTATAAGGGAATTGGAAAATGATATATAATTTCTTCATCTAAAAGAAACTGAAAAAAGAAATATAATTTAACACGAAGGTTACAGTTATCAGAGTTTAAGAGGCAGAGGATATTAAACGATGAGTAAATACTATTTGCATGTACAGTATTACCACAATACATTTAAACGCACTTCACGTGAACACTCTTGTAATGGGCAAGACATAGTAGACTAACCAAGGGTTATCATGGCGTGCACAGAAACAATTTTATTATCAGAGGGCCTTGTGAGCCCCTAGAGACGGAAACAATATGATATATTTGTCGTGATCAACCCACGTGGTCTTCCAAATCGCATCACATGATTCTGTCATGTAGAACGTGAAGTTTCACAACATCCCAATGGTCTAAGTGACATTTATTATTTTCATCCCATAATTCCGTAAGCATTCAAATTACATATTTGATTGCATTTTTCTGTCTTATTTTTGTACCTCAACGCTTTGAGTAATGTAAGAGCTCTCTGTTGTATATCTACAACCCAAAATTGTTCAAAATATTTTATGTATTAAGTGAGAAGTATGGAATGAGAAGACTTGTTTTCTTAAAGGAAGAAATATTTTCTCTCTTTCCGTGTAACCTACTATTAAGCCTTCTTGGCGCCAAGCAGCTTAAGGTTCTTGTACGAACTTCTCGGGACGAGTGTGAGAAATTCAATGCACTCTAGCGTACAGACTATTCACTAGACAAAACATAGAAGAGTAAGTTGTAGGAAATTTTGACAAATTTATTTTCATTTAGAGATTTTTCTTGAAAGAATTTTGTTGTAATATAATAAAAAAATTAAAAAGTTGATTTTGTTTTATGCTTTGTGTACATTTCCCGAACATTCTCGAGGTGACCTGTTGAAATTCGAAATCGGCTCTACAAAAATGTAGAGAAGCGACTAATCGGAACTTTGCAAAAACGTAGGAGGTGCACGATTTTTTGAGCAATAAATGACTGGACGTCTTTACTTGAGTTCATGAGTGATAAAATCACGTGTCACATGCGTTACTCCAGCGATATGTGAGTGGCATCGGAATTTTGCTTTCTTATAATGATACCGGTAAGAAATGGAATATATTCCTCATCTCTTAAATCTTTATTCACATCAAAACACCATTAACTCTGGTGTTATATCTAACCACGTGTAATTGTAACATATCTTCTGTTCATTAAATTGCATAAATTAAACAATTTGACCAAAATGTGAATGAATACTGTAGAAAAGACGTATCAGTGAATAATTAGGAACATCTTACAGTTGAATTGATCCTAACGCTCTTCCCAGAAATTATGAAATGTAATTCATGAAATAAAAATAGATAAGTAACAAAACGTAAGAATATCAAGTGACAACTTTGAGTAAAAAATAAACCATATGTGAAGAAAGACTTCGTTGGATTCACAGACATTCGCTCGATATCATGATGCACGTAATTTTTACCTATATGATAATATCGGTTAATAACCTGTGGTACTCCAAACCTTTAAAGAAAGGTTGCTGAAATTTACATTGATATATTCTACTAACATACACCGTCAGAGTAGTTTGTAGCCGTGGTTAGAATACTCAAGTTATTGTTATTATTTGTCAATCAAATTATCAATTAAAGACCTGGTTTAATTTTCTTCCAATTCTCGTATTTGAAAATATGAAGAAAAGCAATAGTCAGGATCTTCTTGAGGAAAATGTAACAAACCCTGAAAAATGGAATATTTTCCTCCGTTTATGATACTAGTTACCGTTAAAAGATGCAAATGTTTTATTCTTCGAGGCAACAATTACTATGAGCCCCAATTACAATCCAAATGCTTTTTTCCCACGACCACGTGGAAAGATTCGCCTATGTGCTCAGGCGACGGAATAAGAGCAATACGAAGTTTGAAGAGGAACGGATAATAGGTAGGGTGGCAGAATCTTGGAGATGGAGACGGGAGATGGCATTTGTGCGCCAAGCATGCAGAGCTGGCTCTTCTCCGCCACTGAATAGCACAGTTAACTTACGAAGCGTCCATTAGGACGTCCTACGTCACAGCTCACACCGTTAATCGCCCCTTCATGCTCAGTGATGTGAGTACTTAAGAACCAATTCTTCTTACACCTTACCACTCTCCCTTTCATTTCCACATCCCCACAATTCCCTTACGCATTCATTGTTCCTCCCACTTCCCACCCCTGGCTCTCTTCCCAGTCCATTTCAAATGCCTCGATCCAGATCTGCTTCGACTTTCTTCCTGCTGTATACTCCACGCATTCCTTTCAGTGTCCCTTCATTAAATTTCCAATTATTTCATCTTATCAACAATTCCCAAACAAAATTTCGAGAATGACTTATCCGTTCAGTCAAACTCATTGTTTGAAGCATCTACTTTTCACGAAATGCGATGTTCGTCGAAGAGATCGATTTCGTGAAATGAAACACCACTTGGAGGTCATTTTGTTACACAAACCTGTGATGAACACGTAGAGAATGTCTTGAGGAACCAGGGTACTTTGAAAGGAATTCAGTTCTCACACATGACCTCCTCCCGTGGCTCCTGGACCCCATTTTTCTGTTCGATGTGACCTTCGATGGTATATGACATGATGTAATAGTCACGATGAACGTTTTACGGTGACATGCCTGTGCCTCCATAAACCTTATTACTTTTATTTCCACGACTACAAAGGTTCCATAGGTATTGATATTAGTTTTATTTAATTTTTCACAAATGAAGTTGCAAACTGCGTATGACTGTGAGGTAAATAAACTAATTTACTCTCAGGAACCAACTACGGACCATCCCATCAATTTCGATCAATGGATCTAAAGGCAGAGATAAATTTAGTATTTCTGCATCACAAGGCGATATGATATGCATCTCCCGCCCAAAGAGAACAAGTAGAGTTAGCTTCTTATAATTTTACAAAACATTAACAAATATTATTTCTAGAAAATTTTTTAAAGAAATTTTATTTAACAAATATATAAAGTTATAAGTTTATTATTCCTAAATTAAGGTTTAAAATAACTCAAAATTTGAAGCTAATAAGAAAAGTATTAAAGAATTGTGTAAACTACCTCTCCCAAACCTTGTCCAGGCACAGTGAGTCTTTATTTGAATCCGCCTCTATCCGATCGAAGGAAAACGAGAAAGAAACTCATTCCACAATGATAGAATTAGTATAATGAAATACATTCCTACAATAAACATTCTACATCATGAAAATCACAGATATAATACATAGACATCCTTCTGACAACAGATAATCCTAGCCAGCCAAAACACATATCTTGGGACACAAGTTGAATTACGCTAACGTATATTTTCCGGAACTGAATTTACAAAGAATATACAAGTTGTAAAACATAAATGGTTAACTCATTAGTGTAATATTTTGTTTTACCTCTGTAATCTGTCTCCTGGGACGGAAATGCTTGCACCACTTCATTTTGGTGATGCTTTCAATGATGATTTTATTTACTATTGAAACAATTGGAATTATTTCATCGTGTTGATATGAGATAAAACTGCATTTATTTAAATAAAATTTTTAATTCATACAGTTATCTCCATGCACACCAATTTAACCGCGAACAATATGTCTTTGGAGAGTTCGGTTGCGGTAGCGTGCTATGTTTCCACTGGCATTCATGACGGAATCCATTGATTGGACTTGAAACTTCCTACCCTTTGGTTTCTCATGAAAGAAAAACCAATATTTCATTCGTAACAAAATACAGAATAGCTAAGAACATTAAGAGACTTTATTGAAAGATGAACTTACATTTATAATGTTTAATTGATTTACTGTTAACAAAAAGTTCTTAATTGAAAAAATTTATTTTCTAAATGTAAAATATTGTACGTGTGTTTACATACTAAACGATTCCAGGAATAAAACAATTATATATTACACATTTTAGAAGTACCTTGTTCTTAATTTGCTTCGTGAGACACACTGTTCCAATGAGTTGTGACGAATTGTTTGCTAAAGAGAAGTGAAAAATTCTACAAAATATATTCTCACGATACAAACACCTGCTGGTTTGACGTTTACTAGTAATATTTGCTGTGACTAACACGAACCAAAATATCTTCAGAATTATTTAATTTTAACAATTATATGGATTATACTTATAATTTACGTATTATTCACAGAGACCTAAAAGATATTTTAATATTTTATAACACATATAATATATATTTGAACATATTTTTACACTCGTGTTTTACTTCGAGACAATACATTTTTATGTTGACGAACCCTAAAGCCCCACCAAAAAAAATACATTTTTAGAACAGAAAACCTCATGATCATTGTAGGATTACTGCTCCAAATAATCCTACAACTTCGAATTAGCTTTGTGCACATAAGTATCATGCTAGCACAATATTATCGACAAAAGATAATTTCACTGAGAAAACTTTCGTGCTCAAAATTCGAAAGTACAATAATGACCATGAAGAGGTCATATAACAATCCAGGAAACAAATATTTGTGATTAAACGGAGGGAAAATTACACCTCCAATCACAAGCGTAGTATGCCTCTTAAAGCGGCTATCCCATTCGGCCCGGAGCTGTCCACAAGCAGGAGTCGTGGTGAGCATCTGGGCACAATTGGGATGCGCGCACTGAAAGTCAGTATCTCCGCTCCTAAATCAACGGGAGAGCGCTATCTGACAACTGCAACTCCAACAAGGTAGTGGCGGCAGCGGACACCGCATTGGCAACGTACAGTGGCCCAGGAGAAGTCAACGCGTTCAGCACTAAGGTACAAAGTAATTAGTTTTTTAATCTGGTCGATTTTTAATTACAAATATACGAGTCCTGAGGACGAAATAGAACAATTAAAATCGGGCCGACACTTTAGCTAATTTAAATTGAAAATGTCTTTTTTGACCATCTATAGCTGAAAATCATACACCAGTTTTTTCACAAGAGGTCGAAAATCAAGAGAAAGATGTTTCATAGAAATTGTTTTCGAATTTGTAAATTTCTTCTACAATTAAAAGGATTCTTAGTACGAAAACATGATGAATTTCGTATCTGAGATATTTGTAAATTCAACTGTTAATCAACCAATCTACTACTTACGTCAGTAAATAAGTAAATACTTGCAATTAATCAACTTTATCCCAATCGTAAAGGTTCATGGAACCTTCCATAGTCTATGTCGAAAACTGGCGTTTGACTCACTACAACTACAGTTGTTGAAAAACAAATAATTGTGTTTATAATGTCTTGATGAAGTTACTTCACACATATTTGTATTCCATTTTTTTAATAAAAGACGTCTACAAAAGCCAATTAATGTTCATATTTTTACTATTGAACATTTAGTATCTGTGAATAAAACTGTACCATCATACAAATATATTACACGTTAATGCTAGTGTGGCAAGGTGGATGGTACTTCCATGAATCTGACTGCTGTAATTTGAGGTTTTGCTAGTGGTAAATAAATATTTCGTGCCATCTCTTTCATAAATGGTTTATGCCCACTTTACGACACTCGAGACCCACTGTGCATGGCGAAAGTCGTGACGTGTGAGGTTCGTCGCTCACTGACCACCGTTTTCTGCCTCCCCGTGAAGGGGCGTCATCACTTGCCGGATGATTCAGGTGCTCCCTGCCTCCTGCAATCTCCTCTTAATGGACTTATGACGTTGGGAGTGACTCATTCGTCGGTTTCAGAGGTTCGAAATCCTGTGATGGACACGACTAACGCTTCCTGATGTGTGCGTGAGCTTTGGGGTCGCCCATAAATTACGAAACGCAAAAATTACCATTTTTAACACCCTCTTCTCCGCACCACACCTTACCCTGTGACGATACTTCACCCTTCCCAATAATTACTTAACGTTAGACCCACCTCTTCCCTTCCCCATTAAGAAGAGTTTTTGTTGCATTTCGGAAAATGTGATGACAAATTTTGATTCACTGACTTAATTGTTTCTACCTCATTGTACTTGTGTAGAATATAACTAATCTCGTTAAAGGAATTACAAGTAATTTCGAATGTAAGTTTCCAAGAAAATGATTACACAAACAAATTGAGGCATGTCTCATTCGACTTATTCAACATACAAGTACGTAACTGCATTTTCCCTACATGTACAAGTTTTTCGGGCTCCAATGACCTTTGATGTCGACATGAGCCGTTAAGACCCACAAAAAAAATCCGATCAAGGGCCCCAAGGCAGAGGCAGTTTCAAAAATTTTAGCAAAAATTCCTAGATAAGATGAAAAGTTAGCTAAGAGTTATAATACTAATAGAATGTCAATATGTTTGTAATTTAACGCAAAAAATTTACAGGTACAAATTATTATCGAACTATCGATTATTCTGAGTATAGTGTTTAAAAATCATAAGAATTGAAATAACACTAAATTCAGGATTTATTATTACAATAAACATGATTACAATAACAATAGTGCACTGTATTGTTATAAAACTTCATTTCCCTTTCAGTTGAAAACGCTATATCTTTCTACTCAGTGTGGTCTTGTTCAAAACATTTTTGACATAGTAACATCGCATTTTGACAGAATGTCAGAGGTCATTCCCGACTGTTTTGAAATTAGCAGCGTCTTTGACCCTTCCTTTTCCCTACATAATGATCCATTTCATCGTAGTGCATTTCTAAATACACTTTTCTTTGAGATGTCAAGGAGATGCGCCGCATACTTCGACAAACATACGTATATCTTTCATGCTATCATCACATTTACATGTATGTTCTACTCTTCACAATGCAAAACAAAATTTTAGCAATATCATCTGGTTTCATAGGAAAGCCTTGGCTTGTAAGCGAATCTAATCAGTTTCCCTGTTATGAATTTTTTTTTGCCTATTAAAACGATCATTTCTTTGACTGAGAAATTCTGTTCGAAAATTCCAAACCGTTGAAATGAGGCATAAAGGTGAAGAATTTCGAGAAATAATCTATGTTCATGAGGATCGAAAGTACAATCTCAGCAACTTTTGATAGTCACATAGTAAACGGACTCTAAAAAATATTCTCTAACATGTCCTCATAATACATGATCTCCGTTAGTGGCAATGGAGTCAAAACCTTCAGTTTTTTCAATTAATTTTGAGTGTCGCGGTGCCAGACATTTTCTTACCCCCTAGAGTTGTGTAAACCAAGCCCGATTTTTGTGAGAGGTATGTTCGCTATCAGTTTATTTTGTTTTATTTAGTCTTTCTCCTAATAGCCCGAAAAAATACGTCAAAAATGAATAAGTAAATCCGCACGCACATAACGTATCGAACGTAACTATAGTACATAAACATATAGTTCTTTTTTATTTTAAACAATCAAATACACTAGTGGAGATCTTGGAACATCATTTTTAGTCGAGTAAACTAACGCATCATCTGGAGCTTCGTCATCGTCCATCACTGGGAATAATAAAACAAAGTGACCTTACCAATGCAAAAGGGATGCAAATAAAAGAGGTCTTCTCGTATATATTCACACGGAAAATGTTCACACAGAACACACACTAAGTCGGAACAAAGGACACACGACAACCGCCGTATTACTCTTTCCTACGTACGTAAGCTGCTAGCGGCAATGCTCGTCAAGTTCCCTACACCCGAAGCGCAGAGTGCCCAGCGATATATAAATAGATCAGCAGTTTTTGGAAAGTATATATAGGGTACCATTTCGCTGAATTACTCCTATCTTGTATAGCAACAAAGAGAAAAACGTTTATCAAAAAGCAGAAGCCCAAAATTCTTGAAATGAGAAGTTTTACTAACTCATCTCACGTAAACATACAACTCTGCGCAAAGAGCCTGACGAAGACTTCATTATTTTATTTTTTAAAGGATCAATAATCATATTTAAAACATATATATTAATTCCTACGCATCTATCAATCATCAAAATACTTAGAAAATAAGTACAAATTTTTCAAAGTAAAGTTAGTCGTATGAAATATACGACCATTCTGGCTGCTGTATAAATAGATCACTGGGTGCTAAGAGGTTAATACAAACAAACTCTGAGCGCTCCAAAACCAAAGCGTGAATGACTGACTTGATGCGTTTTGACATTATCTCTGAGCACCGACGGACATATGGTATTCCGAACTTCAATTTTACAATATCTGAGATTCCATAAATACATTTTCGAGTCAATTTCTATCAATCTATATTTTTAGGATAGCTATACATCCGTTTTAATACATAATCCAATAAGTTGAATTTACCCATCATTACTTGATCGTCATAATATTCCACTCGGCTACAGAAATTAAACTGGGTGTACATAAGGTAGTTCTGCGGGTAACGTTAATTATATAATTCAAAGATCCAACTATCTTTTCTCTTCGAATTTAAATTACCCTTTTAAGTTAGTTTTGTGAAAAATGGTAGCTAGAAACGACAATACAATTTGAAGCTAAAGAGTTATGAAGAAAGTAACGAACTGTGAAATTGCTCGACTCCCTTCGTGAGTAGTATGGCCTGCCATTAGGCTATAAACTCATGATGTAGACGGCAATGCTCGATACAATGTATTTTGAACCAAACATAATGCCAATGTATGTTAAAGAACCTAAAGAATACGTAAACATGTTTAGTTCCGAATGTGTCAAAATGTACATAGCGTGTCTTCTTGTGTTAATGGGAAATAAAATGACTTTGTTTCCTGCCCAAATCAACGTACAACGCCTCACACGAGAACGAATCCCAGTATCAATGTCATCACGGCGAAAGGGGCGGAGAAGTCCGCAGAAACCGCAGTGGAGACACAACCAGACCTGGAGTTGATGGAGTCAGAACCGAGGGACCCGTGTTCCAATAAATGTATTTACACATCGGCTTTAACGACTCTAGGTGGCGGTGGAGACTGCGACTGTCTGGTGCGAACTGCTACCGTCTGTGACGGGGATTGTAACGTCAGCGAAAGACCTTCCTCTTCGCCGCGGATGTTCAACAGAGGTCGAATGAAATAAGCCACAAATTGAATAGCTGACGTTATTTCCACTTTTCCAAGGCTGTTCGATTTTCTCTGTTGTTGTGAGCAGTCTTCAAAATCTCTTCCATATTTGAACACGTTACACGACTATTCATGAAAGTAAGGTCAACTATTCTTCCATTTCAAAATTCTAATGTGTCATTCGCCGATTTTTTTAATATGAAAGCAGTGAGATTTACAGAAAGGTCTTAAGTACAACAAGAACCCATTTTCATCAAGTCCAAAAGATTTCCCATTATTCACGTTTTTTAAATCTGCGAGAATGGCTTCCCGGGGAACCATTTGACACTTCGCAATGAGTACTCTTCGTCGGAGAAAACGTTTTACTCAAAATATTTTGCATTAATTATGAATGTTTTATTGAAAAGTGGAGCTAAACACCAGATCATTTGTCATCATGGTAGTGTATTTTATTGGAAAAAGTTGAAATATATATTTGTTTTATGTTTTGCGCCTCTAAAATGTTCATTGAGTCCCATATCCAATTAAGAAGTATTCAATGATTGAGGATTTTAAATAACGAATACCAATATAAGGGCCACATTTACAAATTTATGGTTCTGATAATGTAATTGTTAAATCCTCATATAAAAGTGCAACAATGATCTAATTTCTCACCTAAAGTGCTATTTCCATATTTTAAATATGTACTATTGGCTCTGTGATTTAAAATCAATCGTCACTAAACCACTGAGATAATGTTCAGTTGGTATTAAAAATTCAGCACAAACCATGTACAAAGTCAAATTTTGTAACAGTTTTTACATATTTTGTAAGAGTGTTATTTCCGGAGATCATGTCTGAAGTTTTCGAGATAGGTTTTATTTACACGTTCACAGAGAAAAATTATATTAAGGAATGAATATTAAATAAACTTTTGCCCTCGCATCAAGTGTTAATTGAGGCATGGATTGTCAAAATTACAGGGATAAAATTGGAAATTTTCGAGAATTATCATTGTTATTATAAACAGTAGCAAGATCATTATGCCGGGAGTGATGTGTGTTTGTACGTAGGCCGCAAAATTTGCGGTATAAGTTGAGGACTCGTATAACGTTCTTCAGATTTCTCTCCCGTCGTTCGAGTCAGATGGAACCAATGGGAAACCAAAGAGAAACCCTGTGGGCGTCAGGGCTTCGGTAGTATTTTTATACTTTTCATTTCACAGAACCACATCTATTCTTCCTACATGAAATATTTCATAGCGAGTCAATAGGAGAGATTAGCTAAAATAAATTAACGGTCATACGAACAAAGCGGCAGCTCGCAAGAATATAAATCACTTGTGCTCGCGTTATAAGCAGCTCGCAAAGGACTGACTTTGTATCGAAATTTATTTTTAGGGCAGATACGCTGTCGATTCGTTAGCGACGCCACGTCGTTTCGCTGCTTCGGGAAAATGAAAGGAAGCGAGAGAATTGAAAGGACGACCTTCACGCCTCAGCGTACAAAGAAGAGAAGTGGGAAGAGAATGATAGCTCATCTGGGTTGGAAAAAGTGGATTAAGTAGAATATTCGAGGAAATATCGGCGTAATCGATTAAAAGGATAATACCAATGAAGAAAGAGGTGAAGGTCAAATGAAAGATAGAAATGAAAGAATGGAAGGAGGAAATGTAACATTAACTGTTGAAAGGAAAAATGAGAAGATCGATAAAAATAACAAGTGGTAAAGTTGTAAATAAAATTAGATGTGACTGATAAAGGTGAATAGTTGTAAAGATGTGAAGAACACAGAAAAAATGTTTGTTTCAAGCAGACGTATAATACAGTCATAATATATTTAGTAACACCACTATTCACAGTGTGATAACAATCCTTAATTACATACAGCTTTTTTCAGAATATATTTATATTTTAACGATAACATTTAATTTCCTTACTAAATTAATTTTGAATATATATGAAAAAATAAATTAACAAATACAACTGTCACAATATGCTGGAGTTTAAAAGTATTTGTAAAATTTCCCACAGTAATATTAATAGCTACATATTTCCATATTTTCTTTTTTCTGTTCCCAGCATTAGAAGAAAAAATGTCTAGTTCTCGAGCACTACACTCGTAATAATGCTAATATTCATCCTCTTTGCCAAAAAGGGCAATTTTAATTTCGTAGTATTCCCTTCCAAACATTTTAAAAGATATTAATAAATTGAATCCCATCAAATCCACGGATAAAAGTTTTCAAATTATCTATCGCTTTTATAGCGTGAAAGAGTTTACTGATTTTAATGAAATAAGTTAATGATATATTCAATTTACCAATAATTATTATTTTCCATACGATTTCGGATGATGTACGTGATGTTAATTTTTCTTATATTGTTATAGTACTCGCCATTGTTATAGTACTCGAGATACTGATAAAATTCCTATTTTCATGCATTTTGTTTATGGTCCGTTTTATTTCTAACTATACGCAAACTTAGCACGGTTGTATACATTATCTTTGTAGCCCCATCCTGGTCCGGGTTTTTCTCCGGTTTTCCTCCGGGTAGTAGAGGATTTCCCATAGACAGGAATGTCATTTAATACTTACGTTATTATTAACCTCGAATTTTGACTGCACATTATATGTATGATTCATTTTGGAATAATAAATTTATAATAGTATGTATTTTATAATTTTTTTCTAATTATTAGATCCGCCACAGTCCTTGGGCACTTCATCGGAATTGATGTGATGGTCCCTTACTTGTTTCCGGAGAGTAACTTAGTTTGTTATCCCCCACGTGGTCATACGCAGTTTGCAACTGCTATTTCACAATAACGTTTATTTACGTTGAACGGAGTGTCAATAGTCACCGCTAGTTTCAGTGACTACACAGAAAATAACAATCGGGTAAATATGAGTTCAAATTTATATAACATTAAAATTTAAAATTTTACGTCAACCTCTAACGAAGCAGCTATTGCTTCTCAACTCTTGATACGCAAGAACTGAAATGCAGAGACGTGAAACTGTCAAACATTACTTGTGTAAAGAATAAAAATATGAAAACAACGAATAAGAAACCGGAAACCGTAAAAAACGGAATGGAGAAACGAGAGACACTAGATATTACAGCGGTATTGGGCTGCACTGGAGGTAAGAGATGAAAGAGTACAGAAAAGATGTTCTCGCAAAGTATGTGAGAAATGCGAAACACGTTATAACGAAGCAAAAAGGGCTGGAGTAATATTTCGTGTTCGGAAGAGATGAATTGTTAAAATGCTAAAAGCAGAGGATAGAAATTCGATGATCAAATCCGATTTATTTTCCATTTCGACGTAAACAGGAAGTTGAGGTTTGGGGCTCAGAATGACAAGGGACGCCCACGTCAAAGACGACAGATGCTGTGTCATAACGTCAGTTTCATCGAACAAACATTGCGAACACGTAGAGGCAACGAAGAAACGCAAGCACTGAAAGGGAGAGGTACTACAGTTGAAGCACAAGGAGTAACAAATAAAACAATCAGAAAATTAATCCAAGGAAACGAGAACGTAAGTGTGAAAATAAACATTCACGGTATAATACACTTACAGTAACATTCCCACAATTGATATATTTTTTCCAGAGGTATGTCCATCTTGCTCGATCGGTTGAACTGAGCAAAAACATTTTGAGATCTGACATAAAGCACTATTTAAAGGACATCTGACAAAGTACGGTATTCGCATGCACCGTATTGGATCTAACATGTTGTCAAAAAATGACGTAGCGCTTACAAACAAACGAATCGTGCCACTTTAATTTTAAGAATTTACCATTTTCTAAAGAAAATTTAGAAGAAAAAATAGCCGTAATTAAATTGTGAATAGTTTCTGGGTCTGATCGTGGTACAGACATGTTGTAATTTGATTTTTATTAGTTTTTATAATAACATGAATTTGTGTCAAATTTTAACCAAGAAAATTCTGTAAAAAAATGTAATTCAGTTAATGAGACATGAAATTTATTTTATTATCATACTGCATAATTGTATTAAACTATGTAAAATTATGTCAACACATTATTATACAGTTATATAATTACCCATACCAGGAGAACTTCTATCCCACGAAGAAATCGCCGACTTGAGACGTATTTCGACGTCGTATTTCCCGAAATTTGAAGTCGAGACAACGTCTTTATGTTTATCGAGACGATGATAATAAACTACGTTGTTTCGACGTTGAGGGAGACCCCGTTATACGACGTTGAGAAGACCCCGTTATACGACGTTGAGAAGACCCCGTTATACGACGTTGAGAAGACCCCGTTATACGACGTTGAGAAGACCCCGTTATAC
>NNCF01128081.1:1063149-1077742 GCA_002313205.1 Laupala kohalensis | reverse complement strand
CGACCCCGTTATACCACGTTGAAACGACCCCGTTATACCACGTTGAAACGACCCCGTTATACCACGTTGAAACGACCCCGTTATACCACGTTTAAGCGACCCCGTTATACAACGTTTAAGCGACCCCGTTATACAACGTTTAAGCGACCCCGTTATACCACGTTGAAACGACTCCGTTATACAACGTTTAAGCGACCCCGTTATACCACGTTGAAACGACTCCGTTATACCACGTTGAAACGACTCCGTTATACCACGATGAAACGACTCCGTTATACCACGTTGAAACGACTGNGCGGCGTTGAGACGACTGTTATGCGGCGTTGAGACGACTGTTATGCGGCGTTGAGACGACTGTTATGCGGCGTTGAGACGACTGTTATGCGGCGTTGAGACGACTGTTATGCGGCGTTGAGACGACTGTTATGCGGCGTTGAGACGACTGTTATGCGGCGTTGAGACGACTGTTATGCGGCGTTGAGACGACTGTTATGCGGCGTTGAGACGACTGTTATGCGGCGTTGAGACGACTGTTATGCGGCGTTGAGACGACTGTTATGCGACGTTATAATAATAATAATAATAATAATAATAGCGTATGGGTCTCCGCTTCCGTTAATTGTGGCTCATTTCTCTTTAGTTGCAACCCTATGGTCGGAGTCATATTTACAATTTCGACGTTCCGGGTCTCACTGCCATATGCTAGTGGAAGTTGGAATTCTACTTGTGCGCATTTTTCGCAAGGAATTAATTTTGCCGAGAACATCCTATCTTTTTCTTGTTTACGGAGACTACTATTTTACGTGTTTACTACTCATGGTAACAATAGTAAGACAGAGCAATCCAAGAGGGTAATTTAGTAATTGAAATAACAAGTCGTGCTTTTTACGAAACAATAATAGCACAAGGAAAATTTAAATGTCGGAGTACGTTGTGATGAAAAATTGTGGCAGTAAATATTCTACAAATCCAGAATTGAGTTTTGATAGTTTCCCACCAGAGACAGTAAACATTTCGTAATATCTCCGATTTATTTTTGGAAAAGTCGAAAAAGTTGACGGCATGAAGATTTTGCAGTGAAATAACCTCAGTTCTCATGTTTACGAGTTCACAGCATTTTCAAGACGATTGAGTGTTACCAAGTAAACATACAGGTTATGTTTTATACTCAGCACTGTCACTTTAAGTTTTATTATTATTATTACAAATTATTTCAAAATTTGTTTTTCACTTGTAAATAAAAAATCTCTTGTCTAACGCATTGAAGCAGTTTTTACATTAAACCTTCATATTTCTAGGAAAAATAAAAAAATCTTTTGACATGGTAGTGACTTAAAGAGAACAGTAACATTTTGAAACTTATTTATCAACATTTGTCTTGATAAAACGATTCAGTGTTTTTGATGTACTCACAAATCTAAAGGGATTGAAACTGACTGCAGTGTCATCACTTCATTTAACAGTGAAGACAACTGAGGATCGGTCAGTGAATAATAAACAAGATCAGACATATTACAAACAAGTAGCGGTTCACAAGAAACTGTGATTCAAGTGCTGATTCAAGAACAAAACAGTAATATAATAGAGACTTGTAGTAATACATTGACACATAAGGGCAATTATTAGATTAATTTATATTTCAAATCTAATAGCGAAATAATTTTTACACTTGCACAAAATATATATGGTTCAATAATATCACATTATTCTATTTAGAAAAAAAAAATTCTTGATAAATGTTTTTATTGATAAACTAAATTGGAAAAGAGGACTAAAAGTACGTACCTAGTTTTCAGACTTTTTAGAAAAAGAAGAGACTGCAGTCTTGAATTAATTTATCGTCTCTGCACCATCTGATATCGCTGTAACCAATCAGAATATTATTCAAACACGTCTTACACTGCACGAACGAGATGTGTGGTATTATTAACTTCCACTTTCTTAGTAATAAGTAGATGCACACGCAACTTGTTTCTTTCGTGCATATCTCAAATTTTATTGGTCATTTTATTGGATTTTAGTGCATATATGGGATTTTAAGGGCATATTTTGACATTTTTGTGCATCCGAGCCCCTTTTTCTCCGCCTGCGTCCCCGTATGTATTCTCCTCTGAACATTGTCAAGAGGGAGTTCTTTGCTGGAGCAACAGAAGAGCTTCAAGACACGCGTTCCTGCAGNAAGAGACAGGTGGAGGAGGAGAGCTGGAGTTGACGGACTGAGGGAGCGCCCCGGCGCCCAGTGGCCCGACGGCGAAGGGGCGGCGATGGTCGTAAACGTCTTTCTTATTTCCAGTGGGCGACGAAGGCAGGACGACTGTTCGCCGAAGCTCGTAGTTGCTTACTCAGAACAATGTGTGAAGAAATAAAAGAAGAAATGGTGGGCGTGGTCTCTCGCCACTTTCGTTGTCGGGAGAGTTCTCTTCGCGTCTGCGAAAGCAGCACGTCAATTGAGTCTTGCGATAACATTGACTTGCATATACACGGAATATTCCAATTTTAAATGTCATCCTGGAAGAACAACTCGAACGGAAGTCTTCACTCCTTCAAAACTTTTGATTTACCAACTACTTCATTCGTTTCGAGTGGGATTTAAACAGAAGTATCGAAATGGGGGAAGATCACATGAACACTGACGTTTATTTATGAGTAAAATTATTTACACTTTACACAGAAATATTTTATTCAGTAAAATACTGTTGATTTAATGTTGAATTTGACCCACTGATTTAAAAACAAGAAAACTGATAACAAACACTTTGACTCTTTAAACTTAACTCGTTGTATAAACTCGAAGTGAAGAAAGAAATATGGGATCAGAATACAATGTTATAACGTATTCCTTTATCTTTTTCAATCTGTTTATATAAATTTTTACTCAACACTAATTTAATATAACACTGACGCAATATTATGAACTTGCTCAAATTTAGAGTGAATGTAGGATTGTTATTTTCTTCAAGAGAAAATGTAGCTTTGCTCTTCTACGATATCAATGGCAAATCCAATCACTCATGAATCCATGAAACACACACACTCAAGATTTACTAACAATTATTGTGTATATCGCACATTGTAAAAATCCAATGAGGGCTTATAATACCGGTAGGTCGATAGATATTATCGCACCAAAATGTCAACAGTTCATACACCGAAAGAAATTCATGTGTAAATCTTCTCATGGTTCGGGGTAAAGTTAGGACAAAGTTGCAATCTCATAAATATTTACCATTAGTTCTAGAAATATTACCAAAACTTAACGGTGAAGTGCTACATGAATCTTGTTAACATATTCTGCGGAAAATATGCGTAGAAAATGTGGTGAATAGGAAAAGGCAAGATCGTAATGTAAGAGATCTATTTTTTTTACTTTTTGTACGTCCTTTTCTCAACTGCAAATCAAAAACATGTGCAAAATTAGCTCATGACGCTATCCTAACAAGTCACTGCTCTTTTAAATATGGGAATCATACAAATCAGTTCGTAACATGCATTGCAAATCGTTCGGCGTTCGACATCGGGTCAAGTAGACGTAGTAAGACTGACTAGAAGCTCGTGACGAATTTTATTATGGGTTTGTTGCGAAATAAATTTGTAATCTCCCGATATTTCTAAATGTTACTACTGGAGGAAATGCCTGAAATCAATACTAGAAGAAAAACGTTCGTCGCATGAAACAAACATCCGCCATTTAACAAAGATGTCAATGAAACTCGTTTAATTCGAAACTCATTTCTTGTCAATCTTCCGACTCAAAGAGAATAAGAACGCTTATACTAATAACATCCATTTTTCGAGTATAATTTAAAACACGTTAAAATACTCCAGGTAACGTTTCGCCAATGCAAACGAAGATTCTAAGAATGCACATCGTGGGTTCACAACTTGTGACCATTAACAATTAATACAAATTTTGTCATCAATTATTCACCTGTTCAGCTTGTAGTATTTAAATCAAGAATGAAAAACAGACGTAACAAATGCTGATTTTCTCCGTGAAGTGGCCAAATGTAAGTATTAAATATGTAAGTCTGTCATATTTCCTTTTTATTAAGGAAATTGTGCTAGGTAAATAATACCGAACTTTAATCTATCCATAAAAAACCTATTCATATCACGTAATATTAAAAAAATGTTTCTCAGTGAAGCAGGGCTGGAACGGGCATTCCATCCATGTTTCAGCATCGAGATCTGATACTCGCGAAAACGTCGCCAAGATGAAAACGGCAATGCAAGTGTAAAGGGCAAGTGAAAGTCGCTTCTTCTGCCAGTCTCGGAGATAATTTGCGTATCTTAATATTCAAGACCTCTCCATCGCTCATCGCAGTACATTAATGACAGAAGGCACCGGGAGAGACGCTTATGGATAAGTAGCAGCAGTCGTGGATGTTTTTACGAAGGCGGGAGGTGACGAGGTGGGGACTCCACATAGACCGGTAACAAGGTAACTACAGATGCAACAGTCGTATCCATCACTCCGATTGGTACACGGCTGACCATTTTTTTTGCAGTCGATGAGAGTTTCGAATTCAATTGTCAATTCGCCGCACAAGAAACTGGCATTATATAATGAAATTGAGGGAAGGCTCTCTGCTGTCCGAATAAGTGTGTATCGAGCAAGTTTCACATGGAGCGAACAGGCACATGTGCCTTGCAGCTTAACTTAGGGCATGAGCAATGCAATTAACTTGATATTGGCGCTCAAAAGATATAGTATTATTCAGTTTCTGCATTGCAGCTTGCCAAGCGGGTTATTGCAGCACAAACTTGTTCTTATCGAAGGTGAAGTTTCGGTTTATAAAAGAGCACGCTGTCTGTAACTTGCAGGGAAAAGAGAGGCTAGTGCAAAAAGTTGACACTCGTGTGAAATGGAAGACGGTGCAGTGACAAGGATGAAATAAGTTTTGAAGTATCTTATTAGTCGAATTAATAAAAAGTCCTATGCTGTGATATAATGAATTCCTATTACATTATTGAATGTTTGTGCTTCTTATATAGTACATTCAATGCATTTTTTCCATCTATACAATGTGAAAATAACACAAGAATGAAGCATTTTTTTACATTCAACCATCTGTTTACCTCAACAATGAAATATTTTTTTTATTTGACTGCCTTCACTAATTCTTCGTGGTTCATTGTTTCGCACAGAAATAGCTGTGTGTCCAGTGAGCAAAGTGATTGCTGTGTTCCAAATGTGTGAGGTGGTTGCTGTTTAAGTTTTTATACAAAGATGAATATTTATTTCAACATAAAAAGTTCCCTGTTTCTTATCTTATTTCTTAAGGTTGTTCTTCAAGATAAGGAAAGTAAAATCTTTCAAAATTCTCATTACCTTTTTAGTTCATATTAAATTACCTTGTTAGTTCTATAAATAATAGTAACTGATGACTACAATTAATTTGTAACAAGAAATTGTTTATAACGAAAGTAATAAAAAATGTGAATTTGCTTGTCTCCATTTGTAAACATTGTGATCAGCCATTAGCATTGTATATGTATAATAATGACTGTCAGATCTACGAGACTAAATCCACGCACAAGAAGCTGCAGAAAGTGAAATATCTCTTCTGAAGGACCAGTTGCGTCTAAAGAAATGTTTTGAAAATTAATGTAGCTTTAGTTTTAAAAATTATGTTAAAAACCTCTTTAAAAGTTACTTTTTGACATGGGTTCTTGCGTTACATCGGCTCCAGTGAGCGGTCTGGGCCAGCAAGAAACGACATATAATATGGTTGGACGGAGAGGAGGGGGGCGGGGTCAGTCTCCACAGTGAAACGCCATTCGAGGGTAATACGTGTTTAATACTCACTGATTACGAGGTTCGAAGGCAGACGGTATCGGCGTCGTTGTGAGTGGTTCTAGAGCGGACGCTCATGACGTAGCCAGCTCGGTGGTCAAGGCAGCGGTTCTCTGGTGGTTGGCCGGACAGGGCCACAGAGCGGCGTACGGTGACGTCGTGTTGGCGGCGGTGCGCCCGTCGAGACTCGACCGAGCCGTTGCGGCTGGATGAGCCGGACGGACGAGCGTCAATGAGACGCCAGCGTGACGGCAAAATGATACGGCAAAATGAGAGTGAACGTGTCTTCCTACAAGACTTTTATATTCTATCTAGTCCGCATCACGGTGCCCTACTAAACTCGATACCACCTGCCAACGTATCTCACCTCAATCCGAAAGTGCATATGTGAGCTTCACAACATTTTCTTTCGAGTGAAGTTTTTCATCTAAATATCTAAGAGTATATTATTTTAGGATTTTCCTTGTAACTCATACCTCGGAATTTGAGATATCCTTGTTAGAACAAACACCAAATGGTAAGTTCCATGCCCTTCTACTATTTTCTTAATTGTATTTGCCTATTGAGAAACAGATAAAGGATCTTTGGTCAGGTGGAGTGCCGCGACTGTAATCTGGAATCTGTAGTTATGACCTCTGGAGCACTATCCACTGTCTCAGCCTTTGCGACTCCCAACATACTTGGGACGTGCCAACACAGCAGGCAGGATGTCTCCAAGGCTTGCCTGACAGGCCTATTGGGTAATGGTTAAGGTCCCAGAACTGAGAGGTGGCGGTGGCTGGTTCAAATCCCGGTCCATCGCCTTTTCCCCGAGTTGAAACGCCGTTTTTCAGCACATTATCCTCCATTTCTTACAGAGTATCATTCTTCTGCGGTCTAATCGTTCAACTGACATTTCTTTGCTCTCCCTGTTCTCGTTTTCTTCCAATTTCCTCCAGCTTCCATGTTAACAACACTTTCTACCATACTAACAACAACAACAACACTCCCCAAACAACGTTTGTGTGTCCTTCTCTCTTCGTTTGCATCCCCTTTGGTTTCTCCATCTCCTTTCCGCACTCCCTACAGCTGCACATGAAACGCACTCGCTTTCCCCTCGCTACAACCGCTCGTCTGCTGCTTCCTCCGCTTTCCAGTAGCGCGAAGCAGGAGATGCGACGAAAAAAGCGTAAGTAAACAAGCACAAGCAAAACACCCAACAAACATACATCTTGCTGTTGGATCTCTACTGGAGATTGTGACACGAGGTATACACAAAATGTTTAAGAGTGCGTCCTGGCCTGAGGCGATCCCTGTCTCTGGTCTCATACCCTCCACCCTGCATTTTCCATCCCTCCATCCTCCATCCCTCCATATCTCCCTTCGGCTCCGAATGACGCATCGGATGTGACACGACGCCCGAGTTGCTTCAGCAGTGAGCATACACGCTGACCTTCTTTACGACACAAATAGGTGATTTCGTCTGACAACCACAATAATCTGAACTTTAATTTTATTATTATATTAAATTTGAAAGATTATAATTTTATTTTGCAGTTTTTAAGTTTGCAGTAACATGTTCACAGTAACATCAAATTAAACTTAACAGCATGATAAATTAAAAGTCGTTTCTATGTTGCTCATTTTTTTATTATTGGTATTAGAAAGCTTTTTCGGCTGCATAGCAACCATCATCAGTAACATACACTGAGTGTTAAGGAATATTTTTGGCGAATGCATTCGCCAAAAATATTCCTTAACACTCAGTGTATGTTACTGATGATGGTTGCTATGCAGCCGAAAAAGCTTTCTAATACCAATAATAAAAAAATGAGCAACATAGAAACGACTTTTAATTTATCATGCTTTGATAATGTTGCTAAAGCACCACAATTACCAAGTAAACTTAACAGAAACAGCTTCAAACAGTTTCACATGTCAGTTTACTTTAAACAAAATTTTTTTCAATATAAACCCATTTTTATACCATCTTCACATTTACCCTACATATGCTTCGAAAAGGTTCTTCAAAACAATATATGTTGTTTTATAAGAAATAAAAATTTCGAGAGTTCTTGAAATATTTATTTTTAACTTTCAAAATTGTTTAACATAGTCAAATTGAATGTATTATGAAAGCTTAAAAGTCTAAAAAGGGAAGAAATTACAGGAATACTATAAAATTTCAAAACGCAGCAGATATTGCTGTCACTTACAAATTTTGTAGATTAATAATCAAAAACCGACGTAAGAAAAATCTAAAATTTCATATAAAAACAATAGTTGAAGTACTACAAATATACAAAAAGTACCTAATTCTGAAAAATGAGGGTCCAGATCATAGTTGATTTCTCATGAAATTACCCTAATAACTATCATCTGGATATCCGAGCTTATTGTTTGCGTATTAAAATTGACACACGTTCTTAATTAATTAAAAATGCTGAAAACACTTTCATACAATCAGGCTCAAAATTATAACGAAGAAAATATTTTTTTTAAGGCGGGTCTGCAACTGCTGACCTCATGATAAATACGATTTTTGCGGGATGAAGTACGAGAAATGTTAATACATCATGAGGGAAAATTGACCCATACGATTTGCATTAAAAGACAACGTTAAGTGCAAATTATGTTTTTAGAACAGATATTGAGATTAGTGGAATATATTTTCAGGCAAAATTGAAATTTATGAAGTACAAATGTTCAACAATTCGTAATATTGCCATTTGAAGTGTGTTGATAGTATGTAGTGTATTCATGAATATGACTGTCCTGATATGGCGATTGAATTTAAAATGTGCAAACATATTCATTTGATTTGCAAATTACTGAGGCAGGATCAATTTTGGTGGACAATGAAACAGAGGAAAATTTATTATTTAATAATGCACCTACTTAAAATGATTTTAACAATTCTATATTGAAAGAATTGAAAACTTCTTTCGAATAGTACCTTACCTCCTGACAATAATATTTTAAAAAGTCAGTTTTAAGTCTTGTAAACGTGGGAAGTTCAGAAGATGATTTAGAACTGACCAGACAAAGACAAGCAAAACAAAACTCATTTCAACGTAGTACCATTTCTTAAAGATGATTAGAAGAAGAAAAAGAAGAAGAAATGTCATTAGTAAAGAAGAAATGTCATTAAAAGTAAGTAAAGAAGCCGAATACCCGAAAGATTTGAGTGAAAGATAACCATGATGGGAACCAACTTTTCTATAATAGTTCGACTCAGAAAAGGACATTGCAACAAATCTAATTAAATAAATAATTAATAACTTACGACCTCACAGAAAATAAAAATGTTATTCGTCCATAAAAGTTCGTAAGTAATTAATTATTTCTGTAATTAGAGTATATATTGGGCGTTACTAGTAGAAGAGTTGCAATAAATCTATTGTGAATTACATAATTTGTATAAATGATAGTAAAATGTATAAAATATTCTCAGCAAAGTAATTACTTTTATTGCAGGACCATTTTCACAAAACGTACTTGAAACAGTTATATTATTTTAGGTGTATATTAGTTATAGTGAATGAAGTGAACTTTCAATAATCGTTCACCACAATTTTTGTGTAAGAGTGGATTCGGCATCCACGTTATACCACTTGAACGAAAGCGCACCAAGTTGCTCACTTTGTGTTGGAGCTATTGTTAATAAAAACGCAGTAATAGTATAATATAAAATCCAGTGTTGCAATAATTGATATGAAAATCGGTTTGATTACAAATCAGACCTTAAATAGGAACATCAACATTGC
The DNA here is from genome assembly GCA_002313205.1 of Laupala kohalensis. NCBI lineage: Eukaryota > Metazoa > Arthropoda > Insecta > Orthoptera > Trigonidiidae > Laupala > Laupala kohalensis. Next base: position 1,068,199 of record NNCF01128081.1, on the reverse strand, counting down.
TAATAAGTAAAAATTTATGAGTTGCTAAAAATATTTTTAATCGATTTAAAAGCCTTAGTTGATTGAATTTTGTCCTCTTATAATGAATAATGAAGTTTCGCGCAGGCTTCCAACTAGAGATTCGGTCGAAGGTTTCCGCGTGGCGTTCGGCGAAGATCGGCGGCTACCATTTACTGTAACTTTTTGCAATTTAACTCGATTTCTACACATACGGGGATCAGGAAAATCAAACTAAAGTAACACGAAGTACTAAGAGAACGCATATTTCACATTCACCACACGTGAATTGCAAAAAGTAACTTTCTGCTAATGAATAATAATGGTGTTAGTCGATGGTGTTTAATTATATTAATGATCCTGAAATGTTTTCGGTTGTTCAAGAATTAGTCACCAACACTTACTTCTAGCAGAGCATTAGGTTTCATTAATTAATTTCATTAACGCTATTATCCCACAATATGTTCACCTCTACATACATTCCATAAAATGCAAGGATCAATGAGCCCGTATCAAAGGACTTGAACATACCTAAACAGACTCTTCGGTGCTCACAAAGCATAGAACTCAAAAGAGATGGCGCGGTTAACCATATCCCGGTCGCTTCAACTCTTACAATAGACGCAGTACTCATCTAACACCGAAATGAGTAGACCTGGTAATTAGTCTGGATGTTGATGTATGAGAAATATTCCCAATGCCCTAGCCGGGATGTGAACTTCGGCTGTCCAATGCAGTTGAGTTCTCTCATGATGACATCACACCAATTAATAGAATCCTGTGTAAGATTCTCATGTCCAAATGAGTCAATATTTCTTTCGAGTTCGATCAGGTCTTTAGAGAATATCCAACTCCGCAGGGAACATAAGAAACATGACCTCACGACGGTAGAAGATGAGTAGTGAACGAAAAGAAGACCCTCACCCTCCCCGTTCCGTAGTTACCCCACCTCTTCCCCATCGAAAGCACAAAGAAGGGAAAAAGATTTTTAAACAAACATTATCCCCGTTCATTTCTTTAACAAGTCGCACTTTAAAATATTTTGTAGCCCCTTCTCATGTAGTAAATACGGGGATCCTATAGAAGAATATATGATCCGTAAAGCTCCCGTAAAGCGAAGTTATTAATACAGTAATGAAGCTAAAATAGCGTTATCCTTATTATTAATCAAGCCGCTTTGTTCGGGACTCAAGGGACTGGTTTTATTCCGCCTAAGCTCTGTCTATATGAATTTCCAGTTTTACGGCCAGGAGGGGAAAGGAGTGGTATGGCGGTGGAGGGGTGGAGGGACGGAGGGGTGGGAGATTGGAGAACGTTCTAGGGCACGGGTCGAAGACTTGCGGCGGCGGTGACTGCGTGGGTGGATTCGGTTTGGGGTGGGGGGTAGTTAAGTGACGTGAGCACCGGCAAGCCAACAGGGGAGTGGTAGGGACGGGGGAGAGGAGGGTGGTGACCCACTGGACAGACCGACCAACACACGCGAATGCCCTAAGCCTCTTTCGCGCGTCCACCAAAGCCAAGAGCAGATCTCGTAAACCCGACGACGGACACCGCTCCCACTCCCCACCCACCCACCCACCCACTCGGAGGGGAAGGGCGAAGAGGGTTGGGAACGAGCCTCGTTCAAATGAAGGTGCGCGTTCAGAAGGAAGGGATGCTGTCAAGGAAGGTGAAAGACGGACGGAGAGGTAGGTTGGAAGTATTACGGTAAATGGGAACAATTCGAACGTCAGTGCAAACGGGGAATATGAGATGGAGAGAATTATTTGACGAAAACGAGAAGTTTACGTCTTGGATGCTACATTTAAATCTGAGAACCTTTAATTAAAATCGAACGAATGCAAAGTGTTGTGAGGAAGGTCAGTGGTTTTAAAATCAAATATTTGTTCCGCGATTTTAAAGATTCATCAGGACTGAGGACCAGTTGAATTCGTTTCTTTCATCACATCCTTATACATAAGTCAATCAGCAATAAAGAATATTAAATTTATTTGATATACCCCACAAAAATAAACATTATTCAAACAGTTCTAATTCACTACAAGAAGTTCTGCCACTCCAGAACTCAAACTGAGCATACTAGTACTTGAAAATATAATATTTATCATGGTTATGATCTAATGGATGTTGTTAACACAATATTAAATCAGACATTGCTGAGGTATCTTGTAGAGCCAGATTCACCTATTGTTCGAAAAAACAGACGAACAATAATTGCTGATTTGTACCAAGAAAAATACTAATATTGAGAAGAAAGAAACAGAACTGAATATAAAATATGAGAACAGTAATTTTTATTACGATAGTGTATATAGTTGCAAACAATACGATTTCAATCTGTTTACTACGAATTTTTCACGTAGCCAACAGTAATTGTATCTCATATGACTAATGATGCGGGGAATAAACAAGAAGTAAAAAATCGAAATAAGTTCGTTTAGGTAATGATTTTCACAAAATACTATTCTAAATACGAAGAAACTTACCCATGCCATTTAAGTAATTTATATTTTACTCACGTTTCTCATATTACCCTCGTTTACTTGAATTTAAAAAAAGAAACAAAATTATATTTAAAGTTGGATACAGCAAAACATAATATCCCGTCTTAAATGTAAATACTTCTTCAACCAATATAAAGAAATAATTTATGAATAAAATATCAGTGGATAAGACTTAATAAATATTCTTCCTGGATTTTAATGAACATTAAACATTTGATAGTCGGATATCTCTAAATTAGCTACCACCTACGACTCATGGGAGCAAATTAAACATGTGCTAAAATTACAAACATTTCTTTCTATCACACACAAAAAGAGACGTACATTCTCTTAAAAGCGTCGAAAACGTTCTCGCTGTAATTTCCAGTAAAAGAACAAACCTATTTTTGATAGATCTTAACTAAAACTTACCCAGGAAAAAGGTTCAAAATATTGATATTGACGCATAAATAAATAAACTTTATTGTGAAAAAAGCAGTTACAAACTGCGTATGACCACGTGGTGGGTAATATACTAATTTACTCTCCGGAAGCAAGCAAGGAATTTACTATCCGGAAGCAAGCAATATTTGCGTTATAAACGTTCGTAACACAAATTAAAAAAATAGAAATCATTATTGTTGTGATTTTTTAACGTTTTCACCTACAAGCGACTCTCTACGAAAAAATGATTCGAGCAGCAACGTCTAATGTGTATTATTGACTCATAACACAAGAACACGTTTCAGAATGACTAGTTTCGTTGTGAAGAAGGTCGAAGGGAATAGGAGGAGGCCAACCTTACGTTTACTTACCAGAAATTTGGCACTTCTCTATTTCTCTGTTCCTATTTAGTATTTAGTATTATTATTTATTAATTATTAATTCTGACTGGGGAAAGTTTGGTGAGATTTTTTGTATCAATTCTCTTTAGTTTTTGTTTTCTAATAATGTTGTCCAAGTGAATTCATGAGACAGGAAACCCAATTCTGCGAAATAAAACCACTGTTGTTCCGCATAAAATTTGTCTCGAACTCAGTCTTATTTATTTAATTCATAGTTCTATCATTCGTCGCTGACAATGAGGGATTGGTAGGATTTTCATTTTCTTGGCAGCGTTTAGATGTACTTGGGCGACGGCTTTTACAATCATAACAGTAAACAAAAAACTACATGTTATTGTCGCGTCAATACAATGGATTAACTCCTCCCATAGTTTTAATTAGTTAGATAACCCGAACCTTCGAGACAATTCATTCAAATATAAGATGTGAAAATTTACATTCGTCATTTTCTGATGCTGGGAGATTCACTCGTACGTAATAATTTTAAATCAGTGTAAATTAATTGCAAGAACATTATTTAAGTTAAAACCTTTTCTCTTAAATTCTTAATACAGTTCGGAAAATCTGTTCAATTTCACTTCACCGTTCAGTAAATAGTTATCACACTTACGAGAACCCCTATCAGGTTAAACGTAGTCATAATTTTGTGTAGAAGAGTTGAGTCTCTCTCCGTCACCCTCAACAACTGACACCCCTCTCCCCCGTGATCCACCCACTCACCCCTTTTGCTCAGGCGGAAGCGCGTCTGCGTGGCGGCAGGGCCGCGTGTATTTAGTCACGGGAAAAGAAAACGCGATAAGGCACTCCCCAATTACCTCATAATCAATCAACCGCCATGGAAATGGTGCAGCCTCATCGGAATAAGACCGGGAGGGAGGGGTGATGGATGGGCGGGAAAACGAGCGGAGGAGGGAGAAAAAGCGACGTTTGGGATGAGTGGGACTGTTACCGGGTCGCCGGATATGGCGTCACCTCCACACCGACGTGTTCTAAGAGGGAATGACTGTGCCCTAGAAGGGAGCGGGAGGAGGAGAAAACTAGCAGGTGGAGGTGTGAAAAATGGAAAGGTCACGCGAAAAGAAAGGAAAGAAAATGAATTGGTTTTCAGGTTACATCACTGGGTGACATGTGCACAACCATGATATAATAGACATGAATTTTTGAAGTTATGTGGGCTTACAAACTTCTTTTTTGACGCTGTTTACGTTTTCTCGATTTATCCGAGCCTCTTCATGGAGCTACGGTACAAATACAATAACCGAATCATTTAACCAATGATAATTAATAACAATAGTAATTTCGAATAACTAAAGTAAAGTAAAAAAGTATAGAAATATAGCACACCAACTAAGTCAATAAAGAAACGGAGAGCTTGAAGGATGTTAAAGACATTCTTTTCACCTCCAACACCGGTGTAATATCAAAAGTTTTAAAGAACGGAGTACGCGGACACAAGCAGTTTAGTACGGGTTAATGCAGAAGCTGTCGGAACTAGAAAAATTCACTGTTCATGAATTGAGCCTTCAATCTAAATCAAACCTCACATCAGAATATTTTATTGAACTCTGGAAGACTCACCGATCGTCGATCACATACATTCAACATGCGACGTGAAATTTTCCAGTTCCTTAAGTTGATATTCAGATGTTCACATACTGATTGTTTTCAAAGAAATCAAAACAGTTTACTCAATACTACCAATTCGTGCCAACGTGTGTATATTAT
>NNCF01128081.1:1047119-1063103 GCA_002313205.1 Laupala kohalensis | reverse complement strand
TATATATATATTCTACACGTTCTATAATAACCCCTACCCAAAAATATGATATATTAAACATATGTTTACATGAAATGTAATTTGTTTCACATACATCAGTAATAACCTCCTCATCGGTCGACGTTGTTCTTACATGTGTTTCAACCTGTATCATGTTGACACGGCGAAGGAGATATTTTAATTAATTTTTTTACAACCTTATGGCTTGCCAGATTTCGTGAGCTCAAAGATCTTTGTGATTTTCCCCGAAATTTGTCAGAACAGAATTCCTGGAAAATAAAAGGAATGTTTGCGCAAGAACCTACCATTTTCCTTTTTATTATAATGAAGTAATAACTTGTCGCTTCAGCCTATGGACCTAGCAATGCAGATGGTGCGGCGCCGGCTGCGGATTAACGATGCTGGTGGGGTGGAAGAGGATGATGGGGAGAAGGCTGAGAGATGGAAGTATGGGAAGATGAGTGGGATGACGCAAGGGGAGTTGAAAGGGAGGGCGTATGACGCGAAAAGGAGGAGGGACTGAGGCAGTCTACTCCTGGCGGAGAGAAAGCGCGCCAAGAGTGGAGAGTGCAGGGAGAGCTAAGGACCGAACAGGTGCGGGGGTGCGGGAACGCTGACGCCTTGTTCTGAGCAGCCACTTAAAAGCGCATTACGAGCCGTCTGGACTCGCTAACTAGCCTTGTAAACACCGTTGCAAGGAAAGAGAATGTATGATGGCATATTATATTGCTCCAGCATGGTTAACTTAAGTTTCTATAATATACAGCAACGCGGAGGGTGCTGGTGGCAGGAACGCGGTCGAGAGTAGGGGACGTGTCGGTGGATTACGGCAAAAACAGGCCCATGTCGTCGAGCGTTGGCTGACAGAGGGGGAGGGGTACACGACCCGGTCCTCCCAATGAGGTCAAAATCATGAGAGCACATATCTTCTGGCAATGAAACAGAAGGCAAGCTCGTTAACAGTCACGGAATTTGCGAGATTTTAATTAATATTATTTTCTATCACGTTAACAAAATCCTCCTTCAAATTATTAACAATACGTTTAAGTTTAAACACAAGGAATAAGTTCCAAACTCCCTCACTTTAGTAAGTTGCTCTGAGAGAAGACGAAAATGAAATTACACAAAACGCTAGAATACATAAAAACCATTTTTGTACGATATTCTGTGAACAATGTTAAACATTCATTCCAATTTTTGTCTTGATCCTAACATTTGAACGCAAGTGTTCAATGAATATGTTGAGGGATTCTCAACTCCTGAAAATAAGTGTAATGGTTCATGACTCTTCCTGAAATATCAAATACCTGAGAATGAAATGTCTCCTAATACTTATGTTTCTAATAATTTACATGTTCATGATCTGTTCTTATACTATGTTGTTAATTTTTATGGTTACTCGGAGCCTTTGATGATTTTGAGGGATTTGTGTCGTTATACCTCAATTACTTAAGATAAACGAAAATATGTTGTCACCCTACAGTAGAGTAATAAATAAGATTGACCTAGTTATCGTTAATTCGCGTTTGCATGAATTGCACAAGTCGTTGATGATGATCAGGTGGAAAAGGGGTCCAGTCGGCCAGTCGACTTGTTATTGCACATGTTATTGTTATTATTATGGAGAGAGAGAAAATAAACAATTTAAAAGAAGAAGAAAAAGAAGAAGAATTGTTTCAGGTTACGTGCGTTTAATCAGAATCTCTTGCTTCTTTTCCGAAAGTATTACCCGGATTTTACAATTCAATTTGGAAAGTCCGTGTTGCCATTTAAACAGCTGACGATGTTTTGAAAATTAATGTAATCACAAATGCCAGCGTCGATTAGAATGGTTTTGTTTTTAATTCAATCGCGCAGAATTCGAATGATTCTCCAAACATTCATACGAGGAATGAACGATTTCACGTTTTCTTGCACTCGGAGCAATATTGACATTACACACAAAGCTACACTCATGTACTTTACCTTCACCAGTTATCTAGGCAACTACAATCTACCTTTCTCAACAATTCGCATTATCGTCTTTCGTATTAAAAATATCGAATGGGGACACACATTTTAATGTGAAATTACTGATATCTCAAGCATAAGAAACATAATTTTTATTACTTGATTCTTCGTTGTTTGTTAATGACAATATCGAACATTAATGAATTAATTATTGTTTAACATGACATATATAATTATTTAAGTGACCATTCTAAAGTTTCTTTTATCGTCAATTGTTAATTTTAAACTGCAAGGTTACATTTTGGTCCTTACGGGAGGATGAGAAGTGAAGAGTAAGAAAGCACACATGGTAAGCATAGGGGGAAGTGTCGAGTTGCAATATCATAGAAAAAGGATTAAAGCAGGTTTTTGGTGTGGGAGTGAACAAGTTGACTGCCACGATAGAAAGAAAATTGAAATGTGATTTAAATGTAAATACGACCCTCCCAATTCTCATCTTGTATTTAAAATGTAGATGTTTTAAAATGGTTAGACGGAAGAGCAGACCTTAAGGTCTGAGTCACGCCAAAATAAAGGCACTTTTATTATTATTATTATTATTATTATTATTATTATTATTATTATTAAGGTCTGAGTCACGCCATAATAATAATAATAATAATAATTATTATTATTATTATTATTATTATTATTATTTTGTAAAATTAGTTGTGAATGATGTTACAGAACCCAGCACTACACCATCGGTGAAGAGGACGGGAGAATATACTGGAGTTTTCGGGAAACATTAGAAGCAGAGAGTTTATGTCAGCAATTTATGAACCAGTGGTTTGAATATAAACACTAAAATGAGCTTCGGTAAAAAAATTGTAATCAGTAATCCTGCGGACATGTATACAAGGAAGGAAAATGATAAATGTTAAAGATGTTTATGTAATTTACAAACAAATATGAGGCTAAAGTAACCAAGATATTCCAAAATGAAGAAGATAAAAACAAATTACTTTACTGAAATAGTTTTCAGGCGTCTCTAAAAGTAACATACTTCCCTCATCACACGATTTCCCAGAAAATGTTACATCTATTAAAAATAGTGGTATTTCAATTTATTCATTTGAGAACCAGAGCAAGATAGAGATTTATTCAACCAGTCATGTTTTTCGGGTCCTCCGAAAAACGTCTTTTAAAATATACCTTAAAGAAAACTGACAACAAATTAATCCGGATGTATCAAACGTGCTCAAAACCAATTCTGAGAAGACGCCGTCCAATTCATAGGGAAAGATTAACAAGTCATCTCGAATCCCCCACCCCATCCGCCTTGAATCCCAGAGTGACATTATCAGCGTGGAACCCTTCGAAATGAAGAAGCAGCAGCCGAGGCCTTTGGCGGTCGTCGCGTCCCCAGGGAATGCGGAGAGCGGCGCCGAAAGTAAACAGGGCCATGCGGAGCCACGCGCTGACATCTCTCGTACACAAACCGCGCCACCAACGAAAAAGCGGCTGGCGTCGAGATGCGCTGGGAGGAGGGGTACGATGATGGAGTAGGAGTGGGAGGGGGAGAGGGAGGAACTCAGAGATGAAGTAAGTGGAGGAAGGGAACCTGGGCTGTGGTGTAGTAGAACGCGGGTTCGATCCAGTAGTTTAGTGGAGAGGGAGCGCTTGGGAGCAACGCTCCCGCACAGCATTGGTCATGGGAGTGGCACTTTTCAAACAGTAGACCTCATCAATGTATTCCGTTTAGTATATTTGTATTATTATTATATTTATATTAATTATTATATTTTTCTTATTTATTATTATTAACTTGAGATTATTTCTGATTGTCTATTAGAGCATCACTTTAAAACACTGACAAGGTTATGTGTCAATATTACAGACAATCAATTACTATTTATTTTCTATTTTCACTTCATTTCACGTAACTGTTAATGTGTATAAAATAACAAGCAATTCATCATCTCATAAAGTAATGAGATGATCTCATAAAGTAATGAGATGATCTCATAAAGTAATGAGATGATCTCATAAAGTAATGAGATGATCTCATAAAGTAATGAGATGATCTCATAAAGTAATGAGATGATCTCATAAAGTAATGAGATGATCTCATAAAGTAATGAGATGATCTCATAAAGTAATGAGATGATCTCATAAAGTAATGAGATGATCTCATAAAGTAATGAGATGATCTCATAAAGTAATGAGATGATCTCATAAAGTAATGAGATGATCTCATAAAGTAATGAGATGATCTCATAAAGTAATGAGATGATCTCATAAAGTAATGAGATGATCTAATAAAGTAATGAGATGATGTATTGCTTGTTATTTCAAACACTTTTACAGTTACGTGAAATGAAGTGAAAATAGAAAATAAATAGTAATTGATTGTCTGTAATATTGACACATAACTTTGGCAGTGTTTTGAAGTGATTTATTATTATTAACCATTATTATTTATTATTATTATTTATTATTTATTTATTTATTTATTTATATTTCATTTCATGTCCTATAGGGAAGTTCGGGCATTTTGCCCGTTCTTCCATATAAACGCGGGTAAAAGGAATTGGGAGGGAGAGATGGTGTGTTGCCAGGGAACTTATGGTACCGAACCGACATTTGTCTAGAGTATGTGAGGAAAACCCTAGCTGAAAACCTCGTCTAGTTTGTTCGAGTTTGAAAGGAGCAAAAAATACATACAGTGTAATGTATAAAATATTTTTTATCCACATGATCATATGTACTTAAATTAGAACTAACGCAGTCTTAACACCATTTTACATTGGAAATTGTAGGTAGACTCCCGGACCGTCACTACTGATGGGTATTTCATACCAACTGCTGGGTTATGAAAAGTGCCAAACTTAGCACTATACCCATTGGTCGAATACAGATACATTGGTCAGCTACACTGAAGCAAATGATATGCTTAGAGCAACTGATTTACTGCAACCACATTTCTGTACGTGTCAACTATATATTTTTCCAATTGATTCCACTTAGTGACTCTGAAGAAGTGTTGAACCTAAACTCAGACTGTCTATACTTGTGAAGTTCTTTTTTTTTCATTCGTAATTGGCTAAACAAAGAGAAAGGTCTAATGACTTCAACATTGCCACGAAAATAAGACCAAGTAATTACGATTGCTTTTAAGCAAATACGAAAGATTATTGCGAAGATCTCTCGGGAATTGTGTGTCTTAACGGAATATTTTTACAAAATACTTTTTTGTTACTTGCATATGTGCGGTGACCCGTGGCGTAGTGCCTACCGTAATTGCCTTCTACCTCTGGTGACGCTGGTTCAAACCCTGTCTCATCCAAATAGAAATAGCTGTGGTAGGCGAAGTGGGGTATGCGGCAGTTTTCTCTGGGTTCTCCCATTTTCCCTGCCTTTCTTTTCACCCTAGGGACACATCATAGATAAAACACTGATCGCAGTGCGATTGGCTTACATTACCCTCCCTGACTAAATAGTAACTGAACTCTGATAGCAATTTTAAAATCAACAAATTTTCCAAAAACGTTAATAATAATTCAGCAAACTCTAGGATTATTTTTATATAACCTCCAGAACTGTATGCAAAATGAAGACAAACTGTTGTAGAAATGAATGCCTCAAAATTGTCCTTAAATAATTGAGAATGTAATTTCAGGAAAATCAAACCAATATTTTTACAAATTTTTGAGCGATTTGAGCATATAGAGCTCTTCACGAACTATAATTAGACTAGGACTCCGCACCACGGTTCATAATCTCTGTAGCACCATTCTGGTCAAGACAGGCTTCACTCTTCGTCCAACCCTTTAACCTTATAAGTCGTCATTTCCTCCTCCTGTTAATGTTCAGTTTTCGAATCATTTGCATAAAATATAATTATTACATCAATAGATATAAAATTACCGTTCTATTTTTCGTCTGCACAAATGTTTCTGTACAACTTTTAAACCGTATTACATTTCGAAGCAACAGGACTTAAATCTATCGACCCCGAATTCTCTCCTCATTTATTCTTCCTTGTTACACTGGAGCAGTGGAACAACTGATCCGTCCGACCTGACTGGAGGCTAAGGATCTGGAGAGTTCCGATTCAACTCTCATTTTTCAGGTAACAGAAGTACTATGTATGTTCTCTCATTTTGTGGAGTGATATTGATGTAAAATCCACAAGACCGGATATCAAAATAATAAACCCATCGAAAGTACACTGAACGACTAGGAGGTAACTGATTTTTAAAATGATTCTTTATTCAATCATAAGTTTTATATTCTTTTATCGCCAACATTCCCCATAGTTACCCTGATCTCATATTTAGCAAATAAGTTAGAAGACGTAAGATGACTATGTCCTCTATTAATTCGAATGTCAAATATGAATTCAATTTTTGATACATTTCATGTTTAGGTCGATAACCAATTACTGCAAAGTTTTCAACGTGATGAAAGAATGTTTTCTTAGTTCTTTTAGAAATGGCGCAATGAGATCTAATGGACACATGTATGAATTAATAAGCACTTAATACCAATTTTTTCCCTTCAATGTTTTATTGGTATACAAATGTTATTCTTGCAATCTATAAAATACAACAAGAATAATGAGTTCAAACATGGTACAAATTCAACAATCATATCATATAATGCGTCATTTAATTCATTTTGCAGTATTTTGCCCACCCATTTGGATTTTAATGTATTGTTGGAATTCATTTTTCTCGTTGTGTTGTGTAGATTGTGAAAATAACATTCGTATTCCAATAATACAACGTATTATATTGCTCACACCAATTAATAATAAAGCAAACAGTCATACTACTTCAATTAAGCGTCTGGTTAGTCACCGACCGCAATAATTTATGGAGCGGCTGTTAGTAGGTTTATGAGGGGAGGAGGTATACGTGTGTAAGTCATTATAAAGTGTGCAAAGTATAAGTCCAATTGCAAAACACACCTTTCCCCCGGAGAGAAAATACTTTCGTAGGAAGAAAAAGATAGCAAATCGGAACGCTAGCTCACTGAACCCGAGCCTGGATGTTGTTTCGGGGCCTGCATCCCATTGCGTCGGTGCTGCTCAGCCGGTGAATAATGCCACGCCCAACGACCGCTACCCTGCCTTCCGTATCTTCGTGCTTATTTCTCTTAGGAATATTTCCAATATCTTTCCATTGGCGATGTCCAGGAGAATAAACAGCGTTGCAGGACGACAAGCGACCCCATGGCGAAGTGAAGGCAGCGCCTGCAGGAACGTCGGTTGCAATGAAGGTTTGTCTCTGCAGGCGCAGTCGCCTCCACCCGCCTCACTGTCTCCGAGTTTCACGTCGCGGCCTCATTACTTGATATTTGGAGGAAACATTTTCTCTCTAGTCGTTGCCCGAGAGCTCAAATATTGAAACACGAGAAAGAAAGGTAAATGAGAAGAAATGATCCAATATGAGAACACAATTAGAAAGAACGCTCGGGAGACAGGTTAGAAGAAAAGACGGCAAAGAACACGAATGACAGTAATTTGTCGAGAGATAAGCGGGATAAAAAAAAGATTTACCGAAGCTACTTCTTTTTTTACAATAAGTTTTCTTGAGAAAACTCATTTGCACTATTTCTATCACCATCGTAAAATAACACATGATATAAATAATTATTACTGAATTAAATGAATCTAATATTTTCTTCCCAAAGAAATGGAAGTAATACGAAAATGTTCGTAGAAAATAAATAAGTACGAGGGTCTAAAAAGAAAAGGATAAAATTTGAAGATGAATTGAATGTAAAGAGAAGCGGAGATATGCAGTCCATCTAGTCCTCACGTCAAGCAGAAGACTGCTCCTGTTTCTGCGGCAGGCGACGCGATTCCAGAATTCGGGCAGTAGCGATTATCGCAATGATGGGCATGCGGAGAACGTCTTTGGGGGAGTTGCTCGTTACAACATCTGGGACCTCTCCCCATCCCTCGCTGACATCTTTATTCTGTGCCTCGAGACGCAGTCATCGCTTCGGCACTCGTCAAATAATACAAGTTTTCAAATATTCCTCGTCTAGGTTATAAAGTTTCGAGATCAAACGTTCAAATACATCGCATTTTGAAGAAAGTTTTCTCCATTGTATCTCTTTTCACTCCCAGAACTCTAAGCACAGCATTCGTATAGGAGGTCCAAATATTTCCGTGAATTCTCATTTTCCCAAACGCATACTGACACCTTTCACGCAGTCTAGTCGTTAAGATTCATTCTGAAGTAGAACTAATCATTTCCTGAGTTCAGACCACATTTTTGCACATAATAATATACGTAATAAAATGAATTTAACTCGTCGTTCCGTGACCTGTAAAGAGCTCCAAATCTCTGTATTCCGTTCCTTGATTCTAAAGAAGGATTAGTAAAGAAGTGTATGAACAATTATTTATAAATTTATTTAAACAAGTATTTACATAAAATGATAACCGTGGTGTAGTTGTAGCTTCATTCCCCCGCTCCGCCCAACTAGGTGAGGTTTTCAGCAAGGATTTCCCTCAGCTACTGCAGACCATTGTCTGTTCTGTACCTACCATTCCCCGACAACCTAACATCTCTCCTTTTCAATTACTTCGTGCATAACGGTGGAAGAGTTGACTGACCTATACCTCGCTCGACTCATCGTAAAATAAGGCACAAGATAAATAAATTTCGCTAATCAAGATTACCTCCTTTCAGATGACGTAGAGGATGTGAGAGAAAGAAGATGGATGAGGATTACCATGTTGCATACGAAGCCAATTCGTCTTTGAAGCGGGTCGGTGAAGTGGGTGAGGGGGTAATTGAGACAGAGTTTGCCTCCAAGGGGGTGATGGACACTTACAAAAGGGGAGGCGCCGACCAGAGATCGGCGGAAACGTGCACAGCTCTGGTGTCCATGAGACGTGGCTGACACCGACAACGCGAGACGCAGGTCTTTTGGTGGTGGCGGCGGTGGCGGGGCGTCGTGGCGGACGGGAACCTTTCAATAGCAGCGCCGACGGCAGATTTCCCGAGGCCAATGCCATTACTCATTCCCAGGCGCGCCACTGCCCACCGCCGCTGCTGTGCCGCCACCGCCGCTGCCGCCGTGGACAAAACGTGCCGTCGAGCAGTGAATACGTAAACAGTGCGAGGGAGCGGGGAATGGGCGCTGGAGGGAGGTTTGGTGACGGCGGCTGCCGCCCCTTCCCTCCGCATTAGCTGAGGTAGCGACAACCACTTCCGTCCCGTTTCCCTTTCCCTCTCCCCCCACTTCATCTTTCATGTCGAGCTTGGAACCCTCACCGATGCACCGCCATCCCTCGAAGGATTGGAAAAATGCTCGCATTAACATATCACAATCCTCTCCTGCTAACACTCGGGAAGTTTCTATTACAATTAGCGTACATGCGTGATAATCAAAACAAAACTTTGTTCCGTTGCATAAAAATTGTGTGACCGTCTTTTTTTCTTCTCAGAATTGTTTGGAAAGAACAAGATATAACTACTGAGAAAATAGAAACAGCTCATACGGATATTCATTTACACACTTCATTGTTAGTAAAATAATTAATTATTGCTCGCATTACTGTTTGAGGTAGTATCAGACTTTCAAACCAAGACAAAATATAATGAAATAAAAGTAAAATTATGTCATGTGTAGACTCCAGACACTTAAATGAAAAAAACGTAGAAATATTTCTTCCGAATGAATTTGAAACGATATTTCTCGGAAGTGAGTGGAAAATAAGTCAAGCCAATAAAATCATGCCAGCACATCTCCCCTTGAAAATAAATGTTGGAATAAATGAAGACGAAGTGGTGATTTCCGTAATGAACTTAAAAAGTTCGGAAACCGTTCTCTGTGAGGCATTTCCGATCCCTATGCGTCCTCATCATCCTCACGGTGCGTCCCTAGGGTTGCGTGGTATTCCAAGCTGGCACACGTGCTTACTGCTGAGCAGGGCCATAAACCTTGGCGATAATTTGCTAGGAAAACGGCGCGACGTGTCGCGGTGGCGCCGCGCATGTCGTCTGGCCGGTGATAGGCGATGAATCACTGCGGGCGAAACTTACACGAGGATTTGCAGGCGCTGCCTGTCAACAGGTGAGATAAACGTCTGTTTGGAAGGGATATGCGAGCAACAGCGATTTACCCATTGCTGTGCGACGCGCGTCACATACTCGCAGCTGTCGCGGCGTGTGGAATACGGTTGACGACTATATCTTAAGACAGTTCTGCCAACAGAGAATTAATTCGTAGAAGTATTTTTTTTCCGCAAAATATAAAATAGAATCTCAAAATAAAAAATAAGAAATTAAGGAGAGATGATTTCCGATCTATTGTCTACATTTTCACGTTGGAGAGTTTAACTATTTTTATGAGTACATATTATCCTCATTAACATCGTAACAACTGAGGCAAACAATTTGAACCAAATTATAGTTAATGAAGAAAAAGCAAAGAAGATATTACAGAGAAAATGGAAAAACAATATTTGAATAAAAAGAGTTTAAATGCTCTAAAGATCGTACGGACAGAAAAGGGTTCAAACAAATTAGAGTCACTTCTCCCCACTACTACCCTGAAGGAAGAAGCTCAGCGGGATGTCGAGAGAAATGAGCACCGAATTAGGATTAAAACTCAAATTAAGTTTCCAAAACAAACTGAACGAGGGAAAAGAAGATTCCGATGTCCCAAAAAGAAAACGTCGTGGAGATCATCCACAGAGTTCCAACAAAATTATTTTATAAATTTAATTTAATGGAATTTTGTCGGAAATCCTTACGCAGTTAATACGTTCTTGTAAGAAATCAATCTTCTCGAGCCTTGGCAATATCAAACCCTTCAACAGGACAAAATATGCTATTTAACGTATTTTAATTTTCCAATGTTCACCCAAATTGGAGAATCTAGTCCGTCAAGAATTATTGACCCGTGTACTAATACATTTAATATACATAGTGAGTGACACGGTCAGCTTTGACATAAAATTATTAGGCACTTTCCGGCGTCGTAGAATGTTGGTTGAGAGCTCTTCAATTGGGGAACGAATTTTCGTTCCCGGAACGAAACGTTCGCGTCCCGGAACTTTGACTCCATTTTCAAAACCCAAAATATTACGGAAAGGATAGTTTCCAGCAAAAAGTTGTTTCATTAGTACACCCACTACGAAATTTTATGTACCATAAAACATTTATTTTATACAAAAATGTAACGCAAGTGACAGAACGGAGATTTTAAAAAAATGGATTTCTGATTACTTATACATAAAATTCAATTTTTAAACAACATTCATCTGTTAATATAATTGGTTTTACATCGTCCTATCATATCTTGATGTTCCAAAAATATTTAGTTTTCAAGAAATGTTAAAAAAAGTTGCGTAATTTGCGGTCTCTTCGTATTTTCCTCATATCTCTGTAAGTATAAATCAAATAACATTTCAATTGGAGTCAGATTACTCTCATAAATATAATCTATTATGTTTACTTGAAAATATTTTACGGTAGGCGGAGCTTTCAGGAAAAATATACTTTCAAATTTAAAATTGATTTTCTACGTGCGATTGGAAAAAAATTAAGAATATCATGTTTGTTGTCTCTATGACACCTGAGGTTGTATTTTGTTCGTAAAAATTTGCTGAGTTTGGATATGTCACTTATTTACTTCTGAAAATAGTTTTGCTGTGAACATGTAAAAATTAACAGTATAATTTGAACTTTGAAATTCCCTTTGACCATTGTTGCTCGATTTACTTAATGAATATTCAAAGCTGATGAAATTCAAACTAAGGCGCCGTAGAGATGTGTGGATAATATATTCTTCTTAAATTATTCCTATTGAATACTACTTCAATGAATTGATCGTGTTTTAAAATGCATCAAAAGTCATGTGCTGTGGCCACATATAAACGTTGGCAAGTTTTGTTCTTGAACTGGATTATTGAACCGTATGAGGTTTGGACTGCATAGTATGCATAGTTGTACTTGTGGTAAAGTTGTCTAGATCTTTTTTCCTTCATTTATTTTTAAATGTTTACATTCGATAGTACATTTAACAAAAGAAATCAACGTGTTAGTGAAATATTACCGTGAATAATAAGTAATAACTTCGAAGTAAAAATTAACGATATTTATTACGACGAACAAAACGGAAGAACCCAACAATTTTTTCTCCGAGCATGTTAAATGTTGTGCGCTTCATAGTATTCTGGTGAGACAAAAACTGAATTTAATTTACTTTATAAATTAGTGGGGTGTTTACTTTCTGTAATTTTTCAATTGGAATTCATGTTTTGGAAAGAAATTGCAAATGAGCTTAGCCACATATACAAATAAGAGTCGAAAGTACCAATGTTGAAATCTTGACAAATATTGGAGGTGTTTGAAAACAAATCCGCTTAACTAGAATCTTATAAATTGTACTTGTATATAACGTTGTATTAAATGTAATGTAAACATGTCAATAGTAATTAGCGTGTATTTCAAGAATTACATTTAGAGAGCGACGGGAAGCACAGAAAAAAAATATTTTGACAAAGAACATGCACTGAAGTTTTTTTATTGGTCAATATTAACAATTTTTGTGTTAATATGACTTTGTCTCGTTAATTGACGTAAAGCTTCCTGAATTATTTTAAAATCTGTTATTTTTAACGGTGAGTATCAAATTCAATAACATACCATATTTGTTTTGTTTGGAATATGACGTTTACTTACAAGCAATGATGGTAGAAAAATTATCATATTAATAATACAGCTTCTTTAATCTAGGAGAATTGTCACATGTATAATATAAGACAAACGTTTGTAAGGTAGATGGAAATATTTCAAGCTAATTCTACCTGAATCTATAAATTATAGTGTGATGTCAATTAGAAGAAAAGGAAAATCTCATGATTGATGTATGGTATATTTTTATTTCTAAAATGTAACTAGGAATAAGTGCTACTCATGTCACGGAAATTTGAAAAAATGTTTTTAGAATTATGCGGCCAGTTTTTATCCCAGGCAATTAAAAAGTAAATTTAAATGTAATTAAGAAATGTGTACCAACTTTTGTAAAATTAAATTATATAGAAGCCTTAAAGTATTTTACTTATTGGAAATAAACACGTCGCGTAGCGCGGTGTCGTGGGGAAAAACTAGTTAGATATTATAAAGCTTTTACTGACCTTGCCTTAATTAATGGTCAATTAACTTTGTCTGAACCGGATAAATAATTTATACTATAGAATATGGTAATGTCGAAAAGCAGTTTACCAGTGCACAACACATTAAACTAAAACTGACAGTTTCATATACCTGTTCTTCGGTTTTTACAACATTGCAAGTACATAATAAGAAACAAGTTGCTGGATCCCATTATATTTTAATGGCGTGAGATTTGAGCTAATAAGAGTTTGGACCGGTAATTTCACTATCATTGAACCAAACTTGTTCATAAAAATTAAGATTAAACCCTTTTAAGAGATATTTCAACTCATGAAACGCATTGGGGAGCAGTTTGAAGAATGGAAGATGGTAGCCAGTTGTTGTGGAATGTAACACAATGTAGGGTACACCGATTGTGCTACTATTACAAGATGATTTAATTATAATGCATAGGAAGCACGGAAGATAAAATGTCTTGTCAATCACTTTTTTTTTCGGAGTGTAGACGAAGCCGCTGTGTCAACATCGACCTGAAAAGATATCGCCTGTGCACTCTGATGACCGCATGTCTTTTGAATCATCTCTCCGCGCCTGCACACCCTCGCGAGGACTGAGGTAGGAACCACTGGACGAAGAGGAAGAGGCAACACGGAGGACGTGGAGAAAGAGATGCAGAGTCGGAGATGGAGGTGCAGGGAGGAGACCCAGTAAGCAGCTTACGGTCGCCGGTGTACGCTCTACGGAGGATAAGCTGCGAGCCCACACGCAATCCTGTTACCGAGATACCAGGGCATGCCGCCTAGCCCAAAACACCCCCATCGCCTACGCCATTGCCGTCCTCGCCGCCATCGCCGAAGCTACCTTACCCCCCTCCAGCAACGACTTTATCGCACGCGCCCTTTGGCTCTCGCATCATCTTGTCTTGTCTTCCTCGGTGACGACGGGTTTCGCTACAAAGCGAGAAACGAAAAGTGTTTAGCTTTCCTTTCACGGGAACCTCGTCATGTTTTAGCTTTTTCGAACCCCTTAATATGCTTTACCTACTTACTTATCTATATCTCGCAATCTTGTAAATTGCGTCTACTTTGGCATCCTCCAAATATTCAGACTTTTGTTGAAGAAGTCACTAGGGTCTAAAACGCAAGTCTTTCCATTTTCACTGAATAAAGAAGGTTATGCATTAGGCGAGACCCTCAATTATTAATGGATACTTCCACGACGCATGGAAGTACGAAATATGTCTGCGGTGGCCTAGAAGACTCCTCACCTTTCACTGCAATATCCCACCCCATCCGGCTCCTCTCTTATCCTTTTCCTTCCAAGAAACTGCAATTCATTGCCAACCCTCCGCTTGCTTTCTCTCTCAACATCCTTTTGCGGGACTTGCAAACTCAGTTAAGAAGTTATGAAACACGCACGGAGAATGGGGCAGAGGAACACTTGTTGGCCATAAGCAGTCCACGAGCGCTGGACAAAAGGGCGGATAGCCGCGGTGTTACAATGTATTGCTGATGGATGATAGTTTAGTGAAGCGTTGATGAGATGACAATGTAAGAAGTGCAGGATGACTACTTTGATACGATTTACACCTGGAGAGACATTTTGCCAAGAAGATAGTTGGCCTGACGTGTTGGAGAGGTATCTGTCAAATTGTGAATTGAAATGAGATGGGCATACTTTGGCATAGACCAAACTCAATTTTTCGTGGCGACTGAGAGCTCGGAACCCTTACAGGAATTCTACAAACACCTCCGTCTTCCGTTAGTCTTCTATCCCCGCTCCAAGATTTATGCTGTCAGTCGTTCACGGTACATTTAATCTGGGCAACATCAACGTTTTATTGCTGTGAAAAAAATTATTTTCGCAGTTTTCATAATGCAATGACAAAATGTCCAAAATCTGCATAAGAAAAAGTATTCTGCTTTAAAATTTCGTTCACCTCCATTTTGCAGTATTCCTATACATAATATGTTTGGATTTTTTTGTAATCGTATAGTGTTTGGAGTAATTTTTCTCGCCGAGTTATGAAGCGGCCAAAATTAAATTTACATACCAAGAAAACATTGAATTAAAAACCAAGTGGACGCTTTATAGACAATTACTAATAGAAATCTTGAAACGAAAGAGGAAAACCTAGTCAGGAATGGAAGAACAGGTGAAATTCTGGAGGGTGTTAAGCACCTAGGCATCGCCGCTTATTGTGTCAACTATTCTTAGAGATTTCGGAGACTCATAGGCATGTGGCCTGATTTAGGAATCACTGCCAAAATAGTTTATGATTGTACTGATGGCGACAGAGATTGGTGGCACAGTACCTACAATTATGTATCCGACAACTACGAACTGTAGTTATTATTGAACCGCGTTTAAATGCAAGCTTAAACCACAGTGTTAAGTAGTAGAGGAACAGTAATATTGTACTATCTGTGATACTTAGTAAAAAATACTTGAAGTTTTATACGAGTTTCACATTAACAATAAAGATATATTTAGAAAATTATATACTTGTTTTTGTATAATTTATCTGGCAATTATTCATATTATCAAAGAGTAGAAATAAATGGTACTCAAACAAGAATATATCATTTTACTCAAATTTTCAAATTTTACAGACACCGCAAATTGTTTGGAGTTCCTTCCATTATGCTTCCATTTCTATTACAAAATTTAGAAAGGTAGAAAATGAATTAATCTTAGCTTTATTGTCTTTGTAGTTTACAGGCAGTTTAAAAAACGAGAAATTTAATTAAAATACCTAGGAAGCTATAAAATTAAATAAATTATTTTTTAAAATTCATAGAAATCTCTTAGATTACGGTGAACCTCACCGCCAGGTAACAGATTAATCATGTTACGTCGAATGGACCGGGATTCGAACCCGGGACCTTGAGCTCTACGCGCTCAT